>JANHFR010005681.1:120284-130789 GCA_032468015.1 Mimophis mahfalensis
AAAGAAAGAAAGAAAGAAAGAAAGAAAGAAAGAAAGAAAGAAAGAAAGAAAGAAAGAAAGAAAGAAAGAAAGTTTATCTGTATTTTATGGAAAAGAATCAAGGATGAAGATTCCTACTGGAATTGCAATGAAAAAAGAAAGAAATTGTAAATAATCTTGTGGAAGTGTCAGTAAAGATTCTAACTCTCAGACAAATTCACAGTTACAACCTAACAGATCTGCTGAGTCAAACACATGCAGTAATTGGATAACTATGCAGAATAGAAGCTCTAGATATTTCTTCATCAAGCAGGACATGTAAGTACCATTTTAAAACTTACTGTGCTGGCAGTGTATTCCATTAAATCCAGCTGGACATTTGCAGATGTAGCCTATGAATGTGTCTCCTCTGTAGGCTTCACTGATTTCACATGTTCCACCATTATGGCAGGGATTAGGGAGACATGGCCCTGAAAGAATTTTTTAAAAACACAAATGAAATATTGAAAAACTCAACCCTCTTGTAAATCTAATTCATTCATACACTAATAAGCTTTGATAAATCGATCAAAGTTTTGTGCCACATTTTTGTTGATATATTTTTCAACCATCCCAGTATATTTCATTAATTTTTTTTAACCAAAGAAGAACATTTCCATAGGTGAAAAACAGGCCTCTGGCACTTACAATATTTGAAGAGCATTTGGGAAATTCCACTTTTTTTTTTTATCAGGAAGTGGGAGTGGTCAGTTTCAAGGCTGGGCAATTCCCTAATGCTCTGGATGAAATTCATAGAAGCTTTCTATTTTATCGAAATGTAATTTTTAATAGAACATTGCTCCTGCTGAAAGGATTCACCCCATAATATATTATCTCCAAAGGTCTGTTTGAAACAGCCAGATTTTGATGGCTTTACTTAATCTTGCAGTTAGATAAAGCCAAAATTCTGGCTATAACTCCAAGGATATAATATAAACATACCCAACTGAATCAGATAAAGAACTGAATAGGAAATCCATGGGCTTCGGGCTAAGTATGCTTCTGTTGTAGGTTTAGATTAAGCACTGTTTACTAAAACAAATTATTCTACCTGTGGCATAACTGTAGATTAAAGGCATCCATTCTACTCTGAGAAGTAAAAAAACAAAACTAATGAAAAGTTTGGAATGGCTAATGAAGGCTGGGAACAGATGATGAAGAGTCTGTATTAACATATGTTAACATAACATAGTTAAAGTAATTAACAGGGACAGGTAAACTATGTCTCTTTACATGTTGCCTAATTATAATGCACAGCATGCATTGGAGTATAATCCATGGTAGGACATGCTAGGAAATATAATTTGAAAAATCTAGAATGCTACAATATACATATCTTGGTAATCAACAGAATGCCATGGCAGGGAAGAAATGCTGATCCAGAATTTTAGAATGCAATTAATAGCAATAGCACTTAGACTTATATACTACTTTACGGCCTTCTCTAAGCAGTTTACAGAGTCAGCACATTGTCCCCAGCAATTTGGGTCCTCATTTTACCCACCTCGGAAGGTTGGAAGGCTGAGTCAACCTTGAGCCAATGAGATTTGAAAAGCCAAATTGCAGGCAGGCAGCAGAAGTAGCCTGCAGTACTGAACTCTAGCCACTCTGCCACCATGGCTCCTTAAAAAAATATGTTTCAGACTTGTCAACTTTAAGTATGTTCCATGCTGGCTAAGGAATTGCTTAGTTTGAAAAACATTGAATCAAATTGATCTTAGCCCTATTCAAGAATTATTTGAAGAAAAGCTAAACAGCCCCTATCCTTTTCAAGCAAATAAATAATGTAAGTGAAGGGATCACTACATTCCACGCATAATTGTCCATGTTGATGAATTTCTCTCTAGGCAGGTTTGTTTCCTCTTGAATTGGGAAAAAAAATGACTTCTTTCAAGGCTGAAGTTTTGAAACAAAATATTGGAAGAATTCACACTGAAGCAAGTGATAAACAGAGGAAAAAGCATCAAAAAATATAGACGTTTCCTCTGGATCATAAAGTTACATTGAGCTGCCCATTTAATTTGAGGCTTATCTAACATGTGATTTTACATGGGCAAAACACAGCCAGAATGCATTAATCTAATTCTCCATATTCTCCAAAGTTCAAAGCAAATGTGTAATTAAATTTCTTTTTTCTTTTTAAATGAGATTTAAAACAAAGTTATGATCGTATAAATTTCAAAGGGATGAATACTGAACAACTGCACTATATTTTTTTTTATAACTGGTGCATAATCCAGTGTGGAATTAGTAAGTAATTGATGCAGCCGTACCACCTGGCAATTTGGTAGCTAAGCATATTTCCTACTCTATAACACAAAAGTGTAAATCGCTAGAGGCAGCACGGAATCTGACGTCTGCAATTTCTTTATTTTCTGAAAAGCATCTACATGCTATTGAGTTAAATTCTAAGGAATTCCCTTTCTTAATGTGCAACCAAATAAGCAAGTATACATTGCCTGTATAAATAAAAAAAGCTCCAGGAGATTTGGAAACTTTTACTGTGCTAATGAAATCAGGACACCATAAGAGGATGTCTTATTCTGTTTTATCACCTATAGAAACTTTCTATAAATATGGTCAATTTTTTCAGCTTGCTCTATGTCTGTCTGTCTGTCCGTCCGTCCGTCCGTCCATCCATCCATCCATCCATCCATCCATCCATCCATCCTTATCTCTATTTTTTCTGCCAAGCACTTTTGCCTTCATATTTCAATAATTTTCAGATCTCTATTCCTCTAGCCAGCACTTGCAATAAATTATTCAGATGGTCAGCCAATAAGGCAATGTTTTCTGCATACAAAAGTATATCTTCATTCATCTCCCTAACCAACTTATGTCACCAGAGGTTGGATGCATATTTATTTATAAATACACTGAGTAACCAAAAGAACATTGCATGACTCTCATGCATGCATTTCTTTCATCATCTATTGCTCCTATTGCTCTTAGTATATTCAGAAACCATTCATGGAAAATATTCCAAAATGTAATCCTATTCACATTACCACATTCTTCTTCATTCATTCATTGTCTAAAGGAGGACAGTGACTTACAGTCTTCTAGTTTCTAGCCCAGTACCTTAACTGCTATGCCAAATCTATTCATGTTGCTGCTAAAGATTAATCAAAAGGCTATCTTACCTGTATATTAAATTCCAAATGAACCCCTCTCTCTTTAAATATAAAGCAATATATCTACATTTATATTATAAGTGAATATTCATTTATAGTTATCTACATGTTAGTTCCCAATACATCAGTAGCAATAGCACTTAAATTAACAGCCCTGTCTAAGTGGTTTACAGAGTCAGCATATTGCCCCCAGTGATCTGGGTCCTCATTTTACCAACCTCAGAAGAATGGAAGGCTGAGTCAGCCTTGAGCCTAGCGGGATTTGAACTGTGGCAGTCAGCAGAGTTAGCTTGCAATACTGCAGTCTAACCACTGAGTTACCATGGCTCAGGATATACGATTTACCTGTATACAATTTCCCCCGCTCCTCCTTCTGAGATATTATAGGAATTCTTTTAAAGGGACATCCATTCTTGGCCTTTTTAGTAGTAGCTCCTATACCTTGAATGTACGGTCCCTGAAGGTATACTGGGATCTAACCATTCTTTCAATCTAAAAGGGCCTGACAACCATTTTATTCCAATGCTTTCTGGACTTTTAGTTTGATTGTTGTCCACCAACTGATTGTATTAGTACTGATTGTATTATTATGCCAAATTATAATGAGTTTGATTAATTATGGTTTCTTTTAATTTTAATTTTTGCAATAGAACCAGAGTCTATTTTGATTGGGAGAATCTACAAGTCAGATAAATAGATCTAATAAATAATTGCTTTATTACTATCATGCTTCTGTATTCTACTCTGTATGTTTTTATAGATGGAATTGCCCAAATACAGTAGATATTTTTTCCCCAACTAATACAAAACTTACAATTCTCTGAATGTAACAATCTGAGAATTTTTGTACATACTTTTTGTCATCAGGATTACACCAATCTATTCATGGATAGGTTGTCAATCTTTCAGATGTTTGTGTGAATAGGGGGGAAAGAAAGTGCATTTTAGGGGAAGTTAGGAATTGTGAAAGGCAAATTACTTTAGAAATGTATATATCATGAAAATTTTGTTGAGAGAGGTAATAAAAATATGCAAACTGTTTTTAAAGCTATGTCTTGCCGTGAAAAACCAAATGAAATCAAATGAAACAGGTTTGTTTATTCCTTAGATTTAAGCCTCCTTTTTTTAACTAGAACACGACAAATGATAAATTCCATCAGGAAACTTGTTTTCAGATTTCTTTTTTCAAGGCCGAAGGCTTGCTTGCAAATAAATTCGCATTACCAATAATCTCACCCTATGAGAAACAGCTTTTCCTTTTCATTAAATTCTTGTTTTAATAGGATAATCTGAAAATGTTTTGTATTAGATATTCATATGCTCTATAGTTTCAACCCTAACAGGCTGTGCAGAGTCTGTCAGTCATTATCTCCCTTTTATCTTTTTAAGTGAAAAAAAATCATCTTAATATTGATATATTTATTCTTATTGTGTTCTTTTGTCATTGCCTACTTTATTGTTTTATTATTTTACTTCTGTTTACAAACATTTTCATTTTTATTCTGTTCGATTAATAAGGAAGATGCAAACATGATGCAAAGGTGCAAATTAAAAAAACATAATTAATCAAACTCATGAAAGCTGCCTAGAGTAGCTTACATGAGATAGGCAGCAAATAAATTTAACAAACAGACAGAAAGACAAATAAATAAATGAATATACACCAGGAATACACAACAATTGTAGGTCTCACTTGGCCTTTAAGTAGCAGATCAGGATCACACCTTAAAAAAGGACAAAATTTAAGGTTGTTTAAATTAATTAAACAATGTTAGGATAGCACCTTATGTACTGCTTGTAGTCAATTTGTTTGGCAACTTTGGGAGACACTGTTGGGAATGTTCCCAAGACCTGAAATCTGCATATAGATTAGGGATTTTAGGATGAGTAGTTTAATATACATCATTGAATTTCTTGTCCTAATATAATAAAAAAACCACATCTGTTTGTGAGTTATAATTACTTTGATGTATAATAGCAGCTTTTACTAAGAATCAGTAATTTCTACACGATTATAGAAATGTAACATGTAGAGTTTGACCAGTAGTGAACTTATATCATAGGAGACACTATGCATAATAAATATGACCTATATTAGTTAAAATACAGAAACACACCACCATAATATTAATTTGATTGATATTATTAATTAAGTACTGTGGAAGTTTTCCAAGTATTCTTGTAGTTTTAGTTTAAGGCACACTGGGCTTCAGGTTCTTCTTTAAAAAAAAACACAATAATTTAGTAGCACTTTTGTACATAATCTTTAAGTAGCTTCGAACACAAAAGGAAACAACCACCTTTGATCAATATTAATGAGCAATAGAAATCAACAGTATGCTTTCCAGGCATTTTAATCCACATTTATATAAGTAATGTCAACAAGATTAATTGCACCATAAAAGTAATAGATCTATACAGTCTGCATCTCCTTTGAGTCCCGCTCTGAGTACATCTCCACTGATAATAGCTAGAGAATAATAAGTGCTAGGAGGCCTCAGATGTGCATGAGGGTGAAATTCAATTGAAATTCTTCTCTGTACTGAAAGATACTAACAATACAATAAAAAAAAAAACTTGGTCTGAATTTTTGGAACCTCTGACTGAAATATATATATGGGTTTTAGGCAAATGAATCAAATGCCTCTTTTCTCTGTAGGCTACAGAAAGGACTTCGAGGCAGGGACTGTGTTACTTCTCAGCTTTGGTGACAAATACAATGAAGTCAGTTTCCATAAATATGTGGGCACCAGGGAATACGCAACTCTGAATTGAAGATTAAATATTTCCAAATGTGTCAAACAGTTTGGACTTAAAATACAAAGACTGTCAGATATGGTGCAAAAAAAGCTATTTTTTCTTTAGGTAAAATGTAAACACTGTCAAAGGAAATAAATAATAAGAACCAACCAGAGAAAGTTCCATGGTGTAACTTCAAATTTGATGAAATAAAGCTCAGTCAATAAACAAAAACCCAATGCACAGGAGTATCTTATAGTTTAGTTATCTATGGCATTATTCTTTCTTTTAAAATTCTCTATCTACTATTTTAGGATATAAATTCAGAATAACTTCTTACACATCATTACACCCATGGGTGCTTCCTTACATGTTCTTAACGTAAGGTTTAAATCTGTTCTGAAAAAAAGAAAAAGAGTCTTTCTATTAGCATGCTACTAA
Organism: Mimophis mahfalensis; assembly: GCA_032468015.1. NCBI lineage: Eukaryota > Metazoa > Chordata > Lepidosauria > Squamata > Mimophis > Mimophis mahfalensis. The sequence continues at coordinate 126,617 of JANHFR010005681.1, forward strand.
GCACAAGCTAACATTATTCAAAACCAACAGGATTTTTCCCCTTTGTATGTCCTTATATGCTGTGTCAGGTAGCTAATTTTCGTGTTCAAGACCATCAATAATTAAAAGTACCCTTGAACTTGGAATCTGTGCATGTTTGCAACTCGACATGATTTAATCTGATCAAGTAGGCATTTTCTGACAAGAATAGGGTGCATGTAACTTTCAAGAGTGTTTACAATGCAACAATTAGCAATGTAATAGATAACTCTCAGCATAATTGTTTTTTAAAAAAATCAACAGGACAAAAGCCTCTGTCACTCCATTGGACTGAACTACTATCTTCTCAACACATAATACGTTGGGAGGAGGAAGGGAATCCTGTAGAAATTGCACATTCTAATCTTGACCTAGATGAAATCAGAAAGAATTTACATTTTTCCTGAAATTGGTTAAGTAGTATTATCTCAAGATGTAATGCAGCCACAAAGATAAGCAGCCAACAGAAAGTTCCATGAATTTCCCCTCTAATACTGTACTATCACCTCCTGCCAGCATCAGCTCCTCACCGCCCAGTTCATGCTCACAGAGTTGGCCTCCTTCAGGTGCCATCAGCCAGGCAGTGTTGGCTTGTGGCGCCTAGGGGGAGGCCTTCTCTGTGGGTGCTCCCACCCTTTGGAACCAACTGCCCGTTGACCGTTGGACGGCCCCTGACCTCCGTTCTTTCCAGCGTGATTTAAAAACCTGGCTTTTCCGGACAGCTGGCCTTGGCTGATGGGGTGGGCGATGGTGTTTTTAACCGGGGGATTTGGTTTATTGCATTATTTATTTAATGCTCTTTTAATATTTGTATAGCTGTTTTTATTGTTCACCGCCCTGAGTCCTTCAGGAGAAGGGCAGTATATAAATTCAATAAACCTAACCTAAACCTAATCTATCAAAATTGCTAGCTATCATCACACTTGATGGTACCAAACTACCTAGTTTAACCTACTTTGGACTAGAAACCTCTAAGGTCCTTTCCCTTTCTGGGATTCTATGAACTATGTATTATATGAAGATGTATTATCAGATCACAATCTCCCCCACATTCTGTTTCGATGGATACAATTATAAAACTTTGAGCAAAAATATTTTATATATTCCTCCTGCATCTCTCCCTTTACTCAATTCTAAAAAGTCCCAAATGTCTTCTTTCATAGTTTGGGCTAGTATTTTCCTCCAGGAAATGGCCCATACAAAGCCTATTTACAAATGTGATGTAAAGACCCAATTCTGTACTAGACCCTAGGCTTCCAGGGGTAAAGGAGCCCATTCTTTGCTTATTGGCTTTTGTGAATTTCACCACTGCTGTGTGTTTTAAGTTTTTTTATGTTTTGGTTTTTATTTGCTTTAAATATTGCTAGCCATTCAGAATCATTTCTTTGAGGTCAGCAGTCATATAAATTGATTAAATAAATTAAATAAATGATTTTTTTCTTATGAAAGTTCAGATTAGGAGAAATTGGAAACAAGTAGAATTTGGAAGAGCGTATTAAGAGACACAACACCCCCCCACCCCCCATTTATCATTTCTTGCTTCCAAATATTTCCTTATTTCTGTATTAAATAGATATGTAAATTAAAGTGTGGAATCAATAAGATTACCCTACAATAGGTTGTTCTGTATCATATCTATGACAAAACTAAGAAGTCTAGGTTGCTTCTCTCCTGGTTAGTTTCCATCCATTGCCTCTTCCTGCCTTCAGATGCTTTGGAGAATAGGTTGACCCTCAATTCTTTGTGGCAGCCCTTTAGATATTGAAAGGCTGCGATCACATCACCCTAGTCCTTCTTTTTATTAAACCAGACATACCCAATTCCTGCAACTAGGATGTTTTAGCTTCATCCTAATCACCTTTATTGCTCTTCTCTGCATTCTAAGACTTTAGACCAGCAGCATTTTTCAGGGTCACATGAAACCTAAAAACTCCTTTAATGATTAGTAGAGAGAGATTATACTTTCAGGCAGGGATAAGTAGAAAACACTTCTGAAGCTCACACAGTTCCAATACACAATTTCCAATGTTTTTGTTTTCTAGTCACCAAACCCTCATTAAAGAAATTAAACTTATTTAAGATTACCATTGTACTCGGTGACAGTTGATTTTATGTTACTGAAGTCCTGATTTTGACTATGGTTTTAATGGCATTTAAAAAATCTTGAAAATACGTATGGAAAAAGTTTCTTGTAAAAATGCAGACTGACTCTTGTAGTGTGTTTTTAGGATCTCTAAAACTAAGTCTTAGAAATGGAAATCTGATTGGAATTGTCTTTTGAATAAAAAGAAATCAGAGTCATATTAAAAAAGACACCAATAATTCAAGTTGTTGTGATTTGTTACATCATAGACAAAATGTTTTTTTTCAGAAGTTAGTTGTGATGTACCCTCATTTTCTGTCTTCCTATCTTCCCCACAACCTTGAAATAAACATTTTGACTGGCTTCAGGCACTCATTAACTTTCCATAAGCGAAGACAGATTTATGTTTAAGTCCCCTTGGTCTTAAATTAACAATAAACAAGGTAATAATCTTCTCAAATAACACAAAACCCTCTGAAAAAAAGATCCATAGGAGAGATTTGCTTTGTTTAGAAAGAGTTCTGCAGGTTGGAAATATTTAACTGGATTGATAGTGAATTTCAGAACATGAAAAATCTCTGTTCCAGAATATACCTTGCAATGTGAATTCTCAGGAAACAGCTTTGTTGCTTAAAATAAAAGGCAGTATCAAATTGCTACAGAGGCTGTCCGCTCCCTGCTATCAGCTCTCTATTAATCCTGCTTAGCCATGTTATCTGCTTAGTGACACAATAATTAGTCTGAATTACAGTACTATGGCACAATTAATTTTCCTTAATGAAGTTGTCTATGCAGAACTTCAAATTGATGCTATTTTCAGTAATAGGTAATAAATCTGAGATCTTTTATTGTAAAAGGTTGAATACCTCCTCTTCGTCTATAATGGTAGAGTGAGAAAATTTGTACAAAAAAGAGTGTGTTTTATTAAATCACAACTAAGAATGAAAATATAACACTAATATTTTAAGTCCTCAGTTTTCTTGTAGTTTGCCACATTTAAAGTACACATGAGAACATAAAATGTTTATTGCTATGCACATATTTTAGTCACAAAAACAATAATAAACATTTTACATGCTATTTCTCAAACATATAAATTTATAGGTGTATTTGTGTATTTTTGTATTTTTGAACTCAATTTACCACAGTGTTTTTCACACTTGACTTTAAGATGTATGAACCAACCATGCTAGCTGGGGAATTCTGGGAGTCAAAGTCCACTCATCTTAAAGTTGCCAAGTTTGAAAAACACTGGTCTACTTGGAAAAGGAAATGTTGTCATGGAGATAAACCGATGTGTTCCACCCTTTGATCATAGCTTCAAAATCCTATCAATCTGACATTGTGATACTGCTTAGGAAAGATGATACCTATTACATTGCTAGACTAATATTGACAGAGGGCTCGTTTCCTATTTCCTTGAAAGGATGTTAGTGTAAGACCTTCTTCCTCCTAATACCAATTCCAAAGTATGCCTGCTTTAATCCCAGATTTTAAGAGAATAACAAAATTGGAAGGGATATTGGAGGTCTTCTAATCCAGGAAACCCTATACCATTTCAGACAAATGGTTGTCCAATCTCTACTTAAAACCTGTTGTGATGAACTTCTGGAGTTCATCCACAACTTCTGGAGTCACTGATTAATTGTTACGTCAGGAAGTTTCTCCTTAGTTCTAGGTTGGTCCTCTCCTTGATTAGTTTCCATCCATTATTTCTTTCTGTCTCTTTTGTGAGAATTTGGGCAGGGTATGCCTGCAATATATCTTACTCTACCTATATCTCAGCAACACAATTAAAATTGGCAATATTCCTAAACTACATTGTCAGTACAGTAATTATCAAATCAGTAGTTCTACACAAAAGCCACCCTGGGGTAAACTCCTTCATTAGTCAACCAGATGATGCCTGTGAAATTATACTGTTGTGTAAAATCATATCAAACAAAGAACTAGGAGATGTATATTGAATAAAAGGGCAGTGCTATAATATTCAGAAGGAATCAGCAAACTAAAATGGACAGGAATGGGTGAATTTAAGTCAGATGACCATCAGATATACTACTGTGGGCAAG
>JANHFR010005681.1:153694-166243 GCA_032468015.1 Mimophis mahfalensis
GGCCGGACTGGGGCAGGCTGGGAATTGAAACCCACACATCTTCAAACTGCCAAGGTTGAGAAGCACTGCTCTAGAGTTTTAGAGAGTCTGGCCGAAGGTCACTCAGCTGACTCTGTGCCTAAGTCAGAATGAGAATTCACAGGTTTAAGACCCCATGGTTTCTCACAGAATGTTTGATGGAAATCATGAAGAGAGACCAAACTCTGCAGGAACAGATTGACCTAATAGCAAACTCTCTGCTCTAACTCTGTACAAGTTGCAATGGAGCACAGGGAACGGTGAATAATTTTTCAATCATGTAGCTGTGGTCCATTGAAACTTGTACAGAGTTAGAGCAGAGCTTCACAATATTGAACGATTTTGGTAGAGGCTGGTGAGCAACAAGCCAAGTACAGAAATCCATGAATTAAATCTGGAATTTTTTATGTACAAACCAGAGGCTCTACTACTGAACTACAGACTCTCAGCAAAACTTGGACATATGGATGAACATTTCTATAGAAAATGTCCATGTATTCTGTGAAGTGATTCTTGGCATAGGAGACGGGAAGATATGGATGCGTGTGGTCAGAGTTTAGAGTTTGCTTTCCTTTCAATTTCATACAGTTAAAAACATCTGGAACTGCAGATTTTATGTCTGGCTGCACATTTAATTTTAAAAGGGCTTGAAAGTGTCACAAAACAGGCCTACCATTTCTGGTAATTCTGATGACTAAGCAGTCTGGCCTCTGACTTTGAAAAAGTGGTATAATATTTTTCAATGGTCAAAGTTGGGATTTGAGACAATATGTTACCGCCCATGGCTAAAATCCTCAGGAGTTAAAATCGAAGAAAGCTCTTCTGTTATAAAACAGCATTCACTGTCAACCATGCATAAAGGGAAACAAATTGATCCTTCACCCACATTAAACAAAGAAGTGCTCCTCATCAATCAAAAGGCAACAAGGAATTGCTAGTCATTTTGAGCATCAGTCAATTGGGGAAAGTAGGATATCGCTGAAAGAATAAACTCTTTCTCTGACTTCCTTTAACTACATGCCATTTCATTCACAATAATAAGAGAATACCAGAGTTGGAAGGAACCTTGGACGTCTAGTCTAACCCCCTGCTCAAGTAGAAGTCCCTATGCCATTTCAGACAAATGGCTAGCCAGTCTCTTCTTAAAAGCCTTTAGTTATGGAGCGCCCACAACTTTGGAAGGCAGTCAATCCCACTGGTTAATTGTTCTCATTGTCAGGAAATTTCTCCCTGGTTCTAGCTTGGTCCTCTTGTTTAATAGTTTCCACCCATTACTTCTTGTCTTGCCTTCTGATACTTTGGAAAATAGGTTGACCCCTTCTTCTTTGTGGCAGCTCCTCAAATATTGGAATACTGCTATCATGTCACTTCTAGTACTTTTTCCCCTAGATATTTATGTTTAAGTGGTACTCTAGCCTCTTTAAAGGCACCCAAAAAGACTTAGATACCTTCTCTATAGAACACTTGTAGTAGTACAACTCAGTAAACCCAGCTTTATTGCTCAGCTGATCATGAAAAGCTAATCAGGACTGCATCTGGGGCTTCTACTGTGGAGCCAAAGAACCAAACCAAACAAACCAAACCAAACCAAACCAAATCAAACCAAACCCAAAAACTGGCAGTGTAAAACCAATACATTTGCTGGCCAAACATAATGAACATGTCCAAAAGCCCAGTGTGAGTCATAGAAGTTATGCTTATTACTACAGCATATGAGAAAACGTTAATTTCCAAGCAACCACATCCAAACTGGCTCAGCACAAAGGCCTGTGGTAATAGAAAGGAAAATGTGCAGTAGAGATCAAAAAACCTCCCAGAATTTAATAAATTTGATTGGCTTTACAATTGACTTTCCCTATGATAATCCCCATGAAATCCCTTAGACACTGGGAGCCTAATAATAACATTGTTGTACTTTGTACAATTGTCATACATCTTTGTTCCTGCCAGTCATGGATATAATACCGGTAGCTATTTTTCAGGACAGGCATAACTCATAGCCTTTCAGCCAAGTGTCTGTATTGTGATGTCTTCCCATCTATAGATCAGACTTCATCTGTATGAAAAGGCACAATATAACTTAAATTTTGTTTCCTCTTGGATTCTAGAAAGTTTGTGGCTTATCTAAAGAGTCAACTGGCCTGCCTTTTCCCATATTGCAGAAGCTTAGTGTATGAGAATATGAAAAGATTGTGAGTTTGGCAAAAGCACATTAAGGGACAGAAGATGCCCACTCTTACTTTAACCTAACTACTAAATGATTTCCCCTTTTGAAACTGGTCCTCAGTTCAAGATTATAATGCTCCCCATAGAAACCTGGAGAGAAGAAAGCGAAGATTTTGACTCTTCATTTCAGACCATGGACATGGAAGCTCTAAACTGTACTGAACACTCTTTTTCTATTAAATGTTAGAAAATCTCTCTCACTTAAATGCTTGTAAGTCCACTCTTTAGCCATACTTCGTAAAATCAAATTTATTTAACATGAAGGTTTAGAATGTGTTCCAACACTTTTCCTCAGTTTTCACTATGCAATGTGGTTTCATTAAAGTGAAGTAAGACATTATTAGTTTCTGTGGATAATTTATTGTGTGAAAAAGATCATAGACCCACTGTTTGTCAAGAAGAAAAACCAATTAAAGAACTGTGCTGTGATCAGTGGAATCACAAAAGTCAAGAGGGCTGTTACAGCTGTATAGTAGAAGACTTTCACACTTTTAATATGTGTAATAAGGAGGCAGGGCTTTGATCATATAGTCATGGCTGCTATCTTGACATTTTGAATCTCCTTGGAGACACCACTGGGCGTTATATGCCTATGGAGGTTCATGAGTTGGGACACAACAACTTTTAAGCAAATTTTCTCAGCACTTGAAATGACTTCTTATACTGAGGAACTATGTTCTTCTACTAACATTTCGGACTAGGGAATCTTCACTGAAACTGAAATAATTTGATTCTTTTGCTAAGCTTTTTAAACCAACTACAAAATCGTATTGTTATCAAATGGGATATCTAAAAATAAATAGGTGCAATTTTTCAGAAAAGTAGATCAATTTCTGAAGGTGTCTAAAGCTGAATTATATGTAACATTCATCCATAAATCTATTATATTATCCTAGACATTTATCAGCCTAAGATTTGTTTCTATTTATCATCCTTTCACCTAACTATAGATTATCTCCAAGCAACTGCTTCCCAAATGTCAGTGGTGATTTACTACAAAAAACTGTTGTCCAATTCCAATGATACCATTATTCTTTATAACATGTTCTGACTTATATTTAATAAAAATAGTTGATTTACAGTAGGTTACTGTATAAACTATTTGCAACTGCTAATCAGCTTTCCAGATAGATATCTCACCTCATGAAACCCTGCTTCAATTCTTCTTGACATCTTCCATATATGTATAGTGCGTTAGACTTGTGTGTCTGGTGTGTATATGTGCAGTGTAATGGATGCACTGCCCCATTTCAAGCCTTGTTTGGTAAAGCTAAGTAAGAAGCAATGACTCCATCCGAACCCTATGCTATAGACATTTCCTGAATTATTTTCTCTTTGATAACAATGAGTAACCAATTTCCAGGCATTCCTGAGGTAAGACCTACCATGACTTCAGTCAACCTGACCTACAACCAGGAGATCTGAAGGTCAGGACTATGAGCAATTATGGTCTTCATCATGACCTCCTCCCTCCCCATAGATATTCCTGCTTATAGAATTTTGGATTCTACTACTCCCCACTCATCCCCAACCCTTGAAAACACAATTGAGTACCTTCTGCTGTTAGTCTTAGCTACATCCTGAAGACCAGTCCCTGCACTAGCAGTGTCACCTAAGGAAGATCACTGCCAGATTCTGACTATTTCCAGAATACAACTTCAGAAGTTTAGTATTCTAAGTTACTACATAATGGTGTGCCAAATTAAGCAAATGGATTGTAAAAAAGAAAAAAGCTTATTTCAACTGCAGGAGATGTTGGACAGAACAGATAATATGCCAAGTTAAGGTTGCTGCTTAAGAATCCAATTAATAATTATGAATTCCTTTTCCTAAAAATGTTTTACAATAGTAACATTAATTTCAAGAACACTTGTGCAAGCATCCTGTGTATATACCTATGAAAATGATTTGAGTTAATTGATTTTGTGGAATATTAAATGGTAATATACTGTAGCTTCTACATTTCAGGAATCTGTTAATTATTTGTATTTTCAGAGAATAATACATCAAAATATTCTGCTAACTAAACATGAAATATATTCAAGATGCAGACATAAAATTGTGAGATTATGACATTTTCATCAGGAAGATTCATTATTTCATCTTGTAGTCTATTTTGAACCTGAAAAGGTTATGTATCGTTTCATTAAAATATGACTTGCATATACAGTACACACATATTCACCATGGATGTATTTTTCTTACATTATCACATCATTAAAATCTGTAAATATATAGTGCTTCTGCTTTACTAACAACACTAAATAAAGAAAAATGTTTTTTAAAAGCAAAACAAGTCTGACTATACCACCACATCCCACTCTTAGTGAGAATAGTACTAAGGAGTTGTGGTTATATTTTGCATACCAATAGGAGAGAGAAATAGAACATTGTACTGTGTCGGAAGATATATTTATGAATTAATTTATAGATCCCCATACTTTTATAGTGGATAGTTCAATGCTGAACCACAGAATTCAGGAACAGAAAATTACAATGTATCTAACAGCAGTTTGTTCTAGCTTAAAAGAAAAACTTCCATCTTCCCAGTCAAACACATCAACTGTAGCTCCTATAACTTTGTCCACATGTAAATTCTGGGAATTAAGAGAATGTTTTGGAACAGGATAGGATATAAAAATAAAAGAAAATCAATAGGAAAAGTTGATGTCTTACTGGTGTTTCACATGGTGAGTGAAATAGCTTTTTGCTAGCACTTAGATACAATTGTGAGATCAAAATTGATTAGAGAAAAAATGTGTTATAAGATTATTATTGGACTCCAATGCAGTTTATCAGAAGGCACTGAAAACCATGACTGACACATTAATTTTCATCTCTACTTTCTTTAGTAGCCTTTGGGGGGGGGAAAGCTATAATTGGAAGCAATGTAACCGTTTCAAGAATTACGGAGAGGAAGAGTTAGATGCTGGGGTTCTTGCCTCTACTTGCTGGGTCCCTGGGACTGAATATTTGGGTTAAGACTTTTCCCTAAAATTCTGTGCATTTTAGTGTCAAAATATCTAAGTATCCATCCATAGCTGGCCAACCCAGTCACTTCTTTTAGGAAATTACCTGGTCTGACAATGCAATTGACAATGCAGTTTTTATACCCGAGACAAAACATTGTAAAGAAGAGCAACACACGCACACAAACATATAGACAACTGCACAATTTTAATAATAATAATAATAATAATAATAATAATAATAATAATAATAATAATAATAATAATAATAATACAACAACTAATCTTCAACTCCTCTGCCAAACTGATGGGAACAAATGGAAAACTCTGATAGTTCCTTGTGTGTGAAATTAGCTTCGGCCAGATTGAGTCACCATCCCACCTGCTGAAGCTTTTATTCCCCATAAAAAGTGAAATGTGTTCTCCAGACAACAAAAGTTTTAGGGAGTAAGAAAAATATGTGTTTGGGCTTGATTGATGTTGTTTTTAATTAATTCATCAAACTCCTTTTTCCACCCCTGTGATCACTGCTTGTAAGCCTGGAAACATTTGACAGAGGTGATAATTGCATCATGATCTGCAATATATCAATACGGCATTCTCCTAGACTGCATAGTCTAATAAGCTTTTCTGTTAATGCATTAAATCTCAGTGACAGGTTTTTGCCTGGTCAGTGGGGAAAAATGTCCAAAGAGGTCAAAAGGCTGGTGTGGTCACAGCACATTAAAATGAACAATGGAAACCCAGACTCCTCTTACTATGCTGGACTCTGGATATTTCACTCCTGTGTAAATAGGTCAGAGGCTTCCCAGCATTAAACAATCATATAAATTGTATTAACATTTAGCCCTGACAACTGCAGACCTTATGCTCCAAGAGGCTTAATGAAACTCTAACCTACTTTCCAAGCTTCATAGTACGGTGTAATAATCTTTAGTCTTTTCATGCCCTGTTAATTCCTGCAGATCTGCAATAGACTTCAGTCTACGAAGCGAAATGCGTGTCTACATATATGAGAAGAAGAAAGAAGAGGTCATTCAGGCATAGCTTTCCCTCTCTGTGTGGGAAAGCAGCTTGGCTTAATAAAGTCTTTTATTCTTACAACTTCAACCAGATCTTTTAAAATAAATCTCAAGGAAGCCAGCCAGAAGAGGTTTCTTGGAGGAAATTGTCTCTAAAAGTCAGGACCTTTCAGGTCAATTTCAAATTACTTTGTGGAACAAAAGCCTTGCAGTGGCTAGCAAATTAACTTGAGGAACCAAAAAGCCTTGCAGTGGCTGAGCTCTCCTTTATCTTTTGTTTTCTCCTAGGGGACTATAAGGCAGCCTGAGGAGCACCATGCCTGGTTCCCAATTATAAAAAGGAAAATGTGATTGGCTTCAGTGTGTGGGTGTTTAGGAGGAAGATTTGTGTCATGTAGGTGAGAAGAAAAGAGGCATTTTTAACTATCAGCTCAACAGGCAACTAATGGTAGAGGAAGATCAGGTTTTGACTTCAGCAAACCAGCACCAGGCAAGGTGAAAGGAGAAGATTCACCACTCAGCAGATATCCAGCCATCACCGTCCTTTTGTTACCTCGGCACAGACTGAAAAACAGCTAAACCAATGCTTCAAAAGCCATTGACAGCAATGGAAACCAGCTTAGAGATGGCTAAATGGTTGCCGAAGACTTTGGAGTAAACTTAGGGAATAGAAATAGAATTGTTATTGATTGTTTAGGAATAAGATATCCATATAGGCATAAACATATACGTTAGTACAAGTATTTGCTAGTATGGTACAGGCTTAGTAATAAGTGGTATGGTGGATGTTATGACTATAGATTTGTTAAAGTTAATAAAAGCCTCTTAGAAACATACGGAAGGTAAAAACAGTCATGGTTACCTTGGCACTGTCCATATTAATTACCCAACAGCATTTGTTTTAGTCACTCTGGAAATACCTGTGACTTTATATTTAGATACTATACACTTTTGCCTGCTCATATATTTCTTTTTCTTGTTCTGTTTTGCTGGGTATTTTGCTATTAAAAAAAAAAAAGTGCAATATTGTAATAAATATCAAGCTCTATATTTTTGCTGACTGAAATAAGTGGTATGTGTTCAGGTTTGAATATATGTTTTAATTATATGTGCCAGCTACAAACTTATCTGGAAATTACCCGCAACCATTTTCCAAAATGGTATATTTACCCATATTATTAATTTATATTACTAATCTAAAAGATGTCACTGGTTAAAGCAAGACAGATCCCATACTTTTCAGTTGTTACTATCTAAAACTGTGTCATTGCAGCTGCTGATACTTATTTATTTATTTTTGTGCAGGAAAAATAGGAACTGAAATTAAATGCCTTGTTTTGAAAGCTATGGGACTCTCATGTTAAATTGCAATCTATTTAGCCATTTTTGAATGAATCAAATTAGCCTGATGATTCCTGCTTCTTTATCTGCAAAACCAATCTTGTTTAGCCAAATGTTTCTCTCGTTAGAGTGCTTATGTTAACTGGATGACAAAAAAAAATCAAACTCCAAAATAAAATAGAAATATGAGCAATGCCTAATCAGACTACTTCCCCGCTTCCAAAAAAGCACATGTTCCCTAGTTTTGTTAACTGTTGATAGATTTGTGATCAGAATCTCATTTTAACAAATGATAATTACTTGATTCTCAGGTATAGAATTATATGACAAGTGTTTATTTGTTTATGTGCTCATGCCGAGGGACATACTGTTCACTGACTGACATTGACCTCACTCTTCTTTGTGCTTATACTGAAATTACAGAATCTGATTCAGCACAGGAACACACAAATGGGTCCTTTTTTCCATATTTCAGAATGGGTAATAGGGTCATGGAGAAAGAAATGCCTTTGATCCGAATCTTCAGACAAATATGACCAAAAATTTCAGGCTTCCTCAAATTTATACCAGAAGATAGCAAATTTTAAACTGTTAAGGGATTTATGGTGGAATTTGTGATTAAAAACAACCAAACAAAATTTAAGTCATTTAAAACATGCTTTCAAAAAGGGCTTATGTAAAATGTGGCTACAAAATGACTATCAAATGACCATAAATAAGGGGTGTCTCTAGCCTAGAAAAACAAATTTAGATAACAAATCTGGAACAGGTTTTGGACATCAGAGCTTCATATACTTCTTTTTCTAATAGTGTAAAATAGAGGGGGGGGGCAGCAACAATTCCAATTGTGCCATAAAAATATGATTTAAAAAAAAAATAAAGAATGAGATTTAGAGTGAAATAGAATTATAGAACCATCAAATTTGGCACAGGACAAAAGTGCCGAGATCCTCTGGTTGAACCCTCTGCTATGTACAAGAACACCAAATCTGAATAAAACAAATTCTTATTGTCATTAACCAGCATAAAATAAACATAACAATTTGCTAAATGTGAAGCAAATAGGATTAAAAAAAAGAGTGGTAGGGTGTAAGTCATGGTAATTTTGATAGAAATTTCAATCAGAAAACCAATTAGATCATCCTTGAGATTTCACTGCTGAGCCTCTTCTGAAAACGCTCCAAAGCCAGATAACTAGAACTAACAGCCTTAGTAGAAAACAGTTGTGCTCACAGAAAACCTTCAGTGTAAACTCCACTGATCTAAGATTACATACTGTACCATACATACAAGTCTGACTGTATGCAAAAATGTTGGGCCATCCCCATGAACTAAGATAATCATATATATAAAAAATAATATATAGACATGACTTAATTATATTCGCAATGTACAACTATTGCTACTAAGATACAATGGGAAAGTCGCCACTGTTTCTTTTAGATTGTTTAAGCCTTATTTATTGCAAATGATTCGTGAGATGGGAAGGTTGATTCAGTAGTCCCAGGCTGATTTTATAGAGCTGGCAGATAGCAAGGCTTTCTCATTCCCCCCTACCTCCCCTGTTAACTGGAAAAATTGATATAAAATTCACTGTAATAAAACAAGCATCCAGGACGTTCTTTGGTCAAGTGTAATTTAACTTTGAAGCAGTAATTCTTTTGAGTTCTATTTCTCTGTGGCTACTTGCAATACTTCACTTGCCTCCCAACCAGACAATGTTCACTTTCTTGGCCCATGAAAACTTCTTTCCATCCACTGGACATAGATAGGAAAAAAGGTTAAAATATATATTTTTAAATGTGGTACTGCCTGCAGGCTCCAGAATATTTGTAACCCGTGTAATGTCTATGGTTTTTTGAAATATACTAAATGCTCCACTGCACATTATGCCACCCATGTAAAGCCAATAGAACTAACTTCCACCTAGAATGTCTATGGTAGCATTTTCAAAATAGTATTTTAGACTTCCTTGTAAAATTTGCATGGATCTTTTTTGTAGTCAGGTGCTGGAGGCATGTTGAGTCATCACACTCCATGTATTTCTCCCATGCTACCTATTCAGGTCATATTGATAAGACCCACAAGTTGATTATTTCAAACTGTTATCAGATTTGTTAAAATGAGGCACACTGTTATCAAACCACTAAAACATCCAGTGTAGGAAAATACAAAGTCAGTAAACAAAGATTAAAATTAAACCATTTGAAGTGAAGATCATGGCTTGATTGCACGAAAAGAAATTAGGAAACTTTGCACTTTTATATTTTAGAAAATAACAATGCATATTAACATTTTTGCTGTTTTGTTGATTTGCACTTACCAACCTCCATAACACTAGAACAATTGGAATCTGTGATGCCATCAGGACATTCGCAAGTGTAGAAACCATCCAAACCAGACACACAGATGCCTCCATTTTCACAAGGGTTAGAGTCACATGCATCCCCTGTAAATTAAAGAAAGAGTTGCTCAATTGCATGGTAAACAATAATATAAATATATAGTATGCTTATTCAGAAGACATCTGTATACTTAAGAAAAGGGGGCTATTGTAGCCTTCCCCTATCTGGTGTTCTCCATATACATTGAATATAAATTTGCAAAATTCCCACCTTTTATCCTCATCATTTTATGGAGACTGGATTGGAGTATTTTTAATTTATCCAAAAATATGGTTTTTAAGTATAAAGGATGGGAAACATTGTAAGCTAAAAGTCAAATTTTGTAGCCTCTCATCTGCTGGACTGCATATTGACAAATTGATTTGTTACAAAATGTAATATATTTGTCTAAAATATGACATATAACTTCAGCATATACTCAACGGATTTTGGCATTTCAAACTGCAGAGCTGTCACCCAGAACATGATCTAAAAATACCTATTTGAATATACCCCATTTGATTTCACTGGGGTTTGATTAAGCACTTGGGTGTCAGCGAGCCATATGATTAATAGTTCTCTTTCTGTCATACATGTACACTGTATTTCATAGTATTTTAATAATAATGGAATCAGCTCATGCAGTATGTCAACTAAATCTCTTTTTTCATATATGCATCTATCACATGCTATTAATCTTTGTCAATTTAAAAATTTCCTTTTATTTAGAACAGAAACAGTATCTTCCTCATTGGTCCCTCATTTGTCTGATTGCTATGGAATATAGAGATATAAGGAATTAGGTTTCCTCTGATGAAAATGCATCAGAAATATACGGCTTCTCTGAAAAATGGTTTGAATCGCAAAGATATAATCAGAGCCTAGTAAAAACAACATCAAAATGCAGATTTTCAAAGCAACAATATTGATCTCAATATAACATGATGTAAACACAACTTGCACCACGTCCAGATACATTCTTTCTTTCTTCTCAAACCCAAACTACAAACTGCTTTTATCTCAGACTACACATCTATGATTTCAAACATGCAGGTAGTTAAATATTCATGCAGGAAAATATGTCACCCCAATTAATTCTAACAGCAAACAATTGGTTTATCAGCTAATAATGGAATAACAGAGTTGGAAGGAACCGTGGAGATCTTCTAGTCCAAATCCCTGCTCAAGCAGGAAACCCTATACCACAAGTGTCAAACTCGCAATATCACATTGCCATCATGTGACATTTCACAATGTTTTTTTTCCCTTTGCAAAGCTGGGGTGGGCATGGCCTGCATGTGACACATCTGGTCTGTGGGCCACCAGTTTGACACCCCTGCCCTTTATCATTTCAGACCAATGGTTTTCCAATCTCTTCTTAAAAACATCCAGTGTTGAAGCATTCACAACTTCCAGATGCAAATTGTTCCACTGATTAATTGTTCAAACTGTCAGAAAATTTATCCTTAGTCCTAGGTTGCTTCTCTCCTTGAATAGATTCCATCCATTGTTTCTCGTCCTGCCTTCAGGTGTTTTGGAGAATAGGTTGGCTTCCTCTTTTTTGTGGCAACTGCTGCAATATTGGAACACTGCTATCCTGTCACACCTAGTCCTTCCTTTCATGAAATTAGACATACACAATTCCTGCAACTTTTCTTCATATATTTTAGCCTCCAGTCCATAATAATCTTTGTTGCTCTTCTCTGCACTCTTTCTAGAGTCTCAACATCTTTTTTACATTATGGTGACCGAAAATGGATGCAGTGTTCCAAGTGTGGTCTTACCAAGGCATTATAAAGTGGTATTAACACTTCACGTAATCCTGATTCTATCCCTCAGTTAATGCAGCCTACAACTGTGTTGACTTTTTTGGCAGCTGCAGCACTCTGCTGACTCATATTTAAGTCATTGTCCACTGGGACTCCAAGATCCCTCTCACAGTTAGTACTGTTGAGTCAGATGGTTATCCAAAAGGTATAGACTCTCTCCTTAACTTTGAGTTTCTTAGTTATTCTGAATAAAGACAGCTGATGATGTCATAAGAAAGAAAGGTTTAGAAACTTGCTTGGCAAAACCATTATAAAATATATCTAACTGTTTGTTTTTCAAAATAAATAACTTGTTTTGTTTGTTTGTTTAAGGTGTGATGCTATATTTGCATGGAATGAAAAATCCACTTTTATTTCCCTTTATATAGAAATTTATGATGATGATCTTTAAAGAAGTGGCATTGAAGCTAGTAGACACCAATCATCAAGACTGAAATACAAACAAAGCTCATTAGCTTGTGCCACTGGGTATGTCTACTTCTGGAGTTTTTATCAGAATAAGAAAATTCCCTTATTGAAACAATTAATGGTCATAATAAAAGAAAATGTCAGCTTTCAAGCAAAACAATATTCCAATAGCCATGTACAATTATTATCATGAATAGGCAACATTGTGGCTATCTCTCAGCAGAGAAGCAGGCATTGTTTTCATGTGCTGTGCATATGTCTGTAGTGGGTTATAAATACACACAGACACACACACACACAGAGACACACACACACACACACACACACCTCTTTATATGTTAGTTTAGCTGGG
>JANHFR010005681.1:204471-215201 GCA_032468015.1 Mimophis mahfalensis
AACAAAGACAGCACACCACACCCAGACTAGGATTTACAAATAAAAAGCAGCTCAAATCACACACTGCTCCCAGAAGCTGAAGACACCAGCCTGAAGATGATGAGTGTGACCTCATCGAAACGTCGCCAAGGCACCCTCAACCTTACACGGGAAAAGACCCGAATACACCAAGACTTATATATATATATATATATATATACATACATACAATGAGAGAAAGGTTAGAAACCTACATTGTTCCAGGGCCTGTGCTTATGTACAAATCAATGTAAATATAGAACTGGAATTGAATCTGTTGACTGCTTTAAAAAAAATCATTTTCCTCAGAAGGACAATATGGAAGAACAGAATTTTGCATTTGGCCAGCTGGAAAATCAGCAAGAAGCTTTCTACTTGTTGATTTAAGTATTTATGATCATTAAAGTACAGGCAGCTGATTATCATTATTAAAAGCAAGATACATTGAAACAAAACAAATAGATTAAAACAATTATTTGTAATTTAATATAACTTATTCCTAAGAACATCAAGATTTTCCCTTGTGACTCAACACCTTAAATCATGGGTGTCCAATTTTCTTGCCTAGGCTGCATTGAGTAAAGTGGAATTGTTGTGGACCACATATAAATATATATAATATAGTTCATGTATATAAATCAAATAATAAAAGTCTATGTGGCTTGTGGCTGCAGGTCAGACACTCTTGCCTTAAATGCATTAAAATTATCCTTTTTGGCCAAATATTTTCTTTCATTCCTGGTAACTCAGTGCAAGTATTCTGCTATGTCCATAGCTTCAGTCTGTAACAGTACAAAAATGTATGGATTAAATATTTCTGCAACCTATGCAGATCATTATAATTACTGTTTCAGCATCCCGAGTGACAATAGACATGTTAAAAAAGCAGTTTTTAATGTTTCTAAAACAAGTGAAAAACAGGAATCTAATCTCTCTTTCCTGTTTTCCTTTCTGTTTATAAAAAAGGATGAAAGTTACACATTTTAGTGTTCAAGTAAACAAGTAGCAGACTCAAAATCGTTGCCAAAAAGAATTTTTTTTAAAAAAATAGGAATCTACTTCTGATACAATTGCAGTTGAGGTGTCAAACCCTGTTCTTTGGTCTATATTTTTTTGCCTTTTTTCCCCTTTCTTTCTTTTGTAAGGGAAATTACAGAATAAACCTTCACCCTCTTGTTATTAGGACATATTTTTCTAAACTTTTCTGCAAACAAAACAACTGAATCAAGAAAAGATGGGCCCTTCTTATTTTTGAATGATGGGCTTAGAACAGGTTCTGAGATGAGCAAAGATGGATGGTGTTTGGCTCTCCAGATGTTGTTAAACTGAACTCCCATTAAACCTAGCAACATAGCTAATGAGGGGGAAAGATGAGAGATGCCGGTGACTCACCCCTGCGCTAGAATAATAAAGCAATTTCAACAAACATCATAAATGATGACAGGAATTGGGTCTCAATAGTACAGCATGACTATTTAACATATGGCCCTAGAAAATATAGATGGCTCTGTTCCAGGTAGCAGAACATTTTCAGTTGACACTGGAAAAACCGTAATGCATCAGCATTCACAAAGAAAGTTATTCCTTGAAAAATCAGTAAACTCATCTCTATAAAACCAAGTAGTTACAAAGAGATATGGCTATGGTGCAAAACCAGGAGTTTAAAATATAATAATAAATATGGATATTGATGAAATAAAACCACAAAAGAAGTATTTCAGCATATGGGTGCCAAGTGTGTTTTTTATGACCACATTCAACATTTCTGTTTTCTGTAAATAGCTTGATATTGATTTATACAGTGCCCTCATCACCACATACTGTATATCTTAAACAAACAAGTAAACAGTTTAAATCTGCAGAAAGCAACCATCCACTGTGATGATTGGTCTATAAAGTATATTTACTGAACTGAAGGATATTCATATTCATTTTTTTATTTATAACTACTTGAGAAGGCCTCTCTTGCTGAGTGTGCATAGGTGAGGTGTAGTACTATTAGCCTAATGAACTGCGTCAAAAATAGATGCTTATTTGCTGGAAGAAAGGCTGGAGAGGACTAAGTGTTAAGAGTTAACCTAACACTTAACATAGCTATGTGAGACCAATATACCTTTGGCTTCCTTTATCCTGTCAATCATTTCTGCTACAGTATGACATGCAATAAAATATGGATTATTTCATACACAATTAATGCTTCCATCCAATGTGACAAGCAGGCATAAAAACACTGCTTTTCCTTTTCAAGATATAAAGTGTAAATATAATTCATCTAGTGAAGACAAAAGCCAATAGCTTTGCTCTCAATATATTAAATTTGTGATCAATTAGAGCTCTTCTAGAAGAATATATATGGAATTTGATGGCATTCATATTGACCAGCATTTATTTCCTATTATTTAAGTTTTACTTAGAGAGAGAGATATTTTTGGCAAAGGCTGGCACCAAAATGTAAACTAAAATGAAATGTGTTGCAAAAGGCATGAATATGTATTGTGTGTTGCATGTGCACTTGTATATGTACCAATACACATGCATACATATGAAGATCTTTATAAAAAAAAATACCAAGCACATTATCTTGAATATGATTAAATCATCTTAATCTTTTGATATAACACAGAAATGCAATGAAACTTGTTATCCCTACTGTAGTGTCTTGATTAATATGTATTTCTCACTTCATAACAAAGTATTTTAATCAAGTTACATTTTCATGGCCCTAAAAGTATAGATAGCCATAATACTGTATACAAGTACTCTGGATTTACGACAGAATAGAATGATCTTTAAAGCACTAAAGGGCATGAAGCTTATTCATTTGCAGCGTCTCTCCAATCACATTTACTAGTTCCATCAGGTTAGAAAGAAATGTCATCTGACAGAACCAAGGAGTGACTTTCTGCTGTTTCACCCACCTTCTGGAACATCATCCACCTCAGGGCCTGAAAACATGGCTTTGCCTTCCTAACTAGGAATTCAATAAATGCAAGAAGCTACAAAGTTACTATATTGCCATCAGAGTAAAACTGAGTGCACTCTCCCACAAGTTTGGGTTTTATGGTTTGTAATAGTTTTTTTTAAATTGTTTTAACAATTTTTATGGCTGCTGTATGTTTTTGGCTATTTTGCTGCCATGCTTTTACAAGTATTTATGCTCTGATTCACACATATGAGATGAAAAGCTATATAAATTCACCAAATAAACAAATACAATTTTTAAAAATATTTCAAATATTTCAAATGATAATAACTGAAAGTGGAATCATCCAAAAATAAGCATATTGCTTTATCTATACTACATATGAATTTATTTAATCTCCTTCGTGCATTCTCTTTCCTAGCTGCATGTTTAACATGATAGCATTGGAAATTTCCTTTACTTGAAGAAAGGACGACACATCAAGGAAGATGACAATGGTAATTAATTAATTAATATAGCCATTGTGAGGCATGAAAAAATGTGAAATGTTCACTTAACTCTAATACCACATTTACTATGGTACTCAAGAAGTACATAAAATGAAATGAATTTGGAATTTTATTCCAAGATCTCTTTACCGGAATCATATGGATAGACCTTGAGCTTTATAAAACATAAAAACTAGATGTGCAAAAAAAAGTAAAATTTCAGCTTTGCAAAAATTTAAATATATACCACATGCATTTATTTTAGAGTATGCTCATTTGATGCTAAAAAGGCAACAAATCCATTGAATTGCACTTTTATTTTAAACAACACAGTCATTTACTGCATTATTTTCTAAGATCTATTGTTTCATTATATTAGGAAGTAAAGAAAGTGGAGGATTTAACTGAGTTAATTATTACAAAATGGCTGTTCTCCTAGTACCATCCAATGATCATTAAGTTATTTTAATTTTAAATTTATCCCTTAACAATAGTACTACCAAGGCTATTAAGATCCTTGCTTCATCAGTAAATCCCTGTTCTCTATCTCTCAGCAGCTTTCAAAATCAAAGGCTCTTAAATATCCCGTCATATATATATAAGAAGAGTGCTTATTTTCAACAGTTTTTTATATAAAGAAAATTGGATAATTTGGGAGGACCTTACATATATTGAGATCCTGGAATAAAGCTAAGATATAAATTATAATACATTATATTATTATCGCTAACTGCACAATTAGCCAGATATTATGGATTTGGCAAAGGTGGACTTTCATCTACCTACTGTGCCCTTCCCAACGACCTTAGATAGTTGTTGTTTAATGGTATTAAAGATATCATTGCAGAATATAAACTGTTCCAAGTACCAGCTGCCTTTTGCAATTGACTGATGGTCATTTTGACAATGCTGAATATTATTATAAACCTATCCCAATATTTTTCTACTTACATGTTTACTTATTATCTAATTCCAATGAAGTATCTGATCATTTGCAGAATAAAAAATGCAGTTTGTTTTTAAAAAAATTCTTTAATTGTTTTGCAGCTATATATAGTAATTTTGCTACTTTCTTTCAATCAAGTTGTTTCTATATTGGTTATTTTATTAGTTAGTTAATGGGTTTTTTATGTTCTGTGTTCCACTGTAAACTTGTTTAGGGAAAAAAATGATAAAATTAAATATGGTCATTCGAGAAACCTTTACTCTAATGATTAGTATATTAAATCAAATATCAAGTCAAGAATATAAAAATGCAAAATAAAATAAAAAAACGAGAACCAAACAAAATATACAAATGAATACATGTATAATAAAAGTAAAATATAAAACATCAAAACATTTTTTTTTCATTTTTAAAAAGATTTTAACCAGAATAGATTGACTAAATGGGTATAAAGAAGGAAGACATTTTTATTTTTACATACAACATAAATACAAGGAAAATAGAATAACAATCACATGGTCAAATGATGACAGTAAAATTTTGAGGAATGAAAATTTAGTAGATGAGAAAATGTTAAATTGAGACAAAGGAAAAGATTGCAAAAAGTGTTAGTGACACAAGAAAAAGAGTGCAAAGTTGGCAAGTTGTAGGGAACTGAATGACGGATGAAACGTTCCAATAAAATGAAGCTATCTTGAATATTTCTATTCAAGATAGCTAAGTTAAAAGATAGTAATTACCCTGAATTTCAAGTTGCCCATGTGCAACAGTAATATTCAGAATTTTACTGGGAGCAGAAGAAATATGAGGTGAAGGATTATAATTGAACGGCGGAACATATGGCTTGCATATAGAAAACCTCTGATTACATAACTAGCACTTCTAGAATCTCAATAACATGGCTGCAAATGACGTGCAGAGGATGTTAGAAAATTGCTGCTGGTGAGCATAGAGAATACTGATTAAATGCTCAGATTCAGTATAAAGCAAATTCAGATGTAATGGCAGCTTTTGAAAAAAAGATGTCACTTAGTTGAAATTTAGAAAAAACCTTTTAGCTAATCTTTACAGCAACCTGTCAGATTAAAGTCAATGAATATTTTCAAGTATATAATAAAAGATGAAGAAGAAATCAGCAGTGTTTTAAACTGTGTCACCTTTGGAATTTTTTTTCATGTTTATAGTAAGGGTGTTTTAGCCTAACCCCCATTCCAGGATTGCAGTGATCTTAATGCTTCTACATTAGGCAAGGCTAATTATTCTAAAAACAATGTGAAAGCTTTTACTTCACGTGTGGTTTTCAAAAGCAAGACATAAATACTATTTCTTTTCCTGTATAATCTAATCTAAGTAAGCAGAAGCATTTGCATTAATGGCAGTGGGGCAGAAGGTCAAAGTAAAAAAAAGCAAAGAATGCTATTCTTGACTGTAATCTTGGCAGCAACCTTTCTTGTTACCTTTACACTGACTGTGCTTGCTACGTGGTTAAATTTATATTATTTCTCATATGAATTTTGAACTAGCTTTGATTTGATGTAATTGTTTCCTTTCCTGAAGATGTTATTGCCTTTTCCAATATGCATCTTTGCATCTCCATTACATTTTCTCTGATTACTGCAAAATCCTCAAAAATACTGTTCCACAGAACAGCTATACATGTTTGAAAACTTTTAAAAGGTATTAAGAAAAAAAGATTCTATGGGTAATGTATTGTAATAATGTATTTATTTTATTCCTGATTATACAGCAATAATCAGGGCAAAGAATTTGCAAACTTATCCTGTTAATTCCTGGTGACTTTCTGGGGTCCCTTCAGTTTTCTTGGCAAAATTTCAGCAGCAACTTACCACTGATTATACCAAACTGATGAAGAAAAACAAACGAACAGAAAGCTCAGGATAAATTGGTAGGCAGTTTTAATTTACAGCAAAGAGGGTATGGAAGAATACTGCAGATCAATCATTGCATCTCCAGAAATATTTGTTCTATAACAGAAAGAGTGAAGGTAGTGGTAGTCTTCTATGATTGATATATTGACAGTATTTCTTTTGAAACTATTAAGAGAGACATGTAATGGATATAAAATCTGGAAAAGTTATTCATTCTTCCACCACAAGCCTACTTCCTGCATTCCACTACCATTTAGGACAATTCTCCAATTCCTAATTTTTACTTTTAAAAGAAGCTATTTGGCTATTCTACAGTGGGGTTATATAAGAAAGTCACTCATTTGTCCATTCTATATAAAAAGCCTATTCCTATATTTCACCTTTTTCAAGCAATGATTTAAAATCTCGATCGACAGTCTCTAAAGAAGGCTGTTGAGGTTTTTATAGTCCTTGGAGGGAAGAGATTTCTTGCTGCACCTAAAATGAATAAAATACACTGAGAAATTCAGGTATTACTGTTGCTAGGAATGGAGAGAGTAGAAGGCAAGGAGGTCAAAACAAGCAAGATGGTGGTCTTACCAATACAAACCAAGCTACAACCCTTTTATATATGTGTTCTCATTGCACACACATACAAAGGGACGAGATTGGTGCCAGCTGTCTTGACTGCCATTTTGCCTGTTATGATCTTCACTTGTGATAGTGTTATTACTGAGAAAGAAAAAGTAGAAACCAAGAATGGAGTTTGTAAAATTTGTTGAATAATTTAACATGTTATCTTGCCAATGTATGCACAAGACACCTCTCACTGTTATATGCATACTGCAAAAAGCAAGAGGTTTGGAAAAATGTGATTTATAATATCTCTGCAGTGAATCCAACACCATTTTGCTCTTTTGTAAGTGCCGTGCTTAGCATTTGGAAAATTATGCAAATGGAATGGGATTGTATTTTACATATTTTTTTAATGTAACTCCAAATAGAGTTGAAGAAATTGGTGTAAGGTGGTCTAGCTATCCAATATCCTGTGCACTGGATTTTGGTTTAGGGAGATATAACCGTGTGGAAAGCAAAATTGATTATTGCAGCAGCAACATAGCATATTAAAGACTGGTTGCTTGTATGTGTGTGCATGCAATACATGCACATACACCTACTACTAACCAAAGTTGTAAGATCCTTTTCTTGTACCAGTTTGATGGGTCTCCCTTCTATAAGACTTAGCTGTGACTGCTTTTTGCTGCGGCTTATAAATTGCTATCTTGACTATGATTAGTTTCTTCCTAAAGTGGGCCTTACATTCAAATTAACTGTATCCATCATTCCCCATCCACACTACATAAGACCTCTCCTACTGACACTGAGGCTATTTTCTACATTCTGTTACGGTCATCAGCATTCCCAGGATAAAGAGAATTATAGTGATAAAGCTTCTGCTTTGCTCTCAATACAACTTTTGGCTTTTCCAGGTCAGGCTGAATAAGATTTCAGCTGAAATTCTGGACAGCAATTAATATACAGTAGTACAGGTAAGTCTCTGAATTTATAAAAGGCAGTTTCCCATACTCCTTTCATAGAACATATGATACCTTTGGTAATAATTCCTGAAAATTTTCAAATGGTTAAAGAAAGGAGAAAAATATATCGCAAATACAAGAAAAATGATCTATTATAGCAGATTATATTATGTGTACAAACGAGAATGATATCTACCACTGCAGTTATGATCCAACTCCAGAAAATTCCCGTGAGTGCCTATGGGCAAGATATTCATGCTGAGTATTTACGTTCTGGGTGTGTAAAGACTCAAAAATAAATTTTGTGCTTCTGAGTTTCTCTGTGTAGTTGTTGGCAATTCAGAATAATAAAATGGATTTCAATGACTTCTCATTTCATCTCCAGGGAAGTACTCATTTTAATTTAATGGAGCAAAAGCATTCTGCATTATGATTAACACTTACAAGAACCTTATGTTCTTTATGCTAAATTTCTGGGAAAGAACATTGAATCTCTTATTGCGGTCCTATTCATTTGTTTAGTGATGAAATGTGACTTGGTGATCCTTTTGCACAAGAATGACCACCTCAAACCAGTGATAGTTAACTGAGGTGTTTCCTCGCTTTGTGGGGATTTGTCTAGCTTTAAAAAGTTTTGAAGGGATGTTTTGGTTAAAACACTCTTAAAGTGAAGTACCCTTAGAAATCTTCTGCAACCTAAGCATCCTTCAGTTCTACTGGGTTTTTTTAAGAAAAATGTTTAAATTATTCACCATGTTCCTATTTTTCTTTCTAAACATGAAGAGTCAGCTGTCAACACTCTTCATGACTGTAATAGAGAAAGACAGAAGATGGTGCACTTTACAATACAGTGCTAATTCACCTTGGCACTTGGTAGCAAGGCTGCCTTGACTGCTTCCTCCTATCTACCACACATCATATGTTTTATTACAAAATCTGGTTTATATATTATTCTCTTCTGGAAGTGTCCATCAGAGAATGAACTCAAATCTTCAGTCAGAAACCCAATGAGATCAACTAGTTCTATGACTTCCTGAATCTAATGTTGAGTTTATTGATTTTTTTGATCTACCTATCTCAGTCAATGGCTCTGGGTAGCTTACCATTTCAAAACTCTAAAACCAATTGCAACAATAAAACATTTTTAAAAGAATAAAAACTTGCAAAATAAATATACATAGCACCCAAGATAGTTAGCCAGTTAACAGCAAAGCCAAGAAATTGGGCCCTTAATACATTGAGTGTCCAGGCTTGGGAACACAGCTAAGCTGTTAAAGCCTTATGAAAGGCCAATAGGGTTGGTCCACTGTTAATCTCCAGGGAAATTCCGCAGATCAAGATCTATTGCAGAAAAGGACTGTCTTCTAGTCTCCACCAGCCAATATCCTCCAGCTGATGGGACCTGAATCATGCCCAATTTTAATATCTGGGATTCTTAGAAGACTCTTCAAGCTGTAAGTTCTAAGCTAGGATCTGTGTCCTGACCTAAAACTTCATGTGGCTGGGAGTCATCTAATCAAGAAGAGTAGATAGCAAGAGTGAGGGTTTATTAATGCTTAACTGAGAAATAAATGTTTTCATCAGTAATAGCTTACTCAATATGGGAATATTTCTCATTCTGAGTTGTCTTGCTTGCCAGTAAATAAATGGCTTTCACCAATGCTTCAGATTCTAGATCCAGTTTCTAATAGACAGACCAAGACTAATATTTATAAATTGACATAACTGAACATGCTTGCCTGGCTAAGTTTAAGTTCTTATCTTGCAATTCTAATACTTAACCCTTGGATTCCTTCTGCATTAAGCTTTTGTTGTTTTTGTGTATGCTTTGACCATAGCTGGTTTCCTGACCTTGCATTCAATTGATTCGGAAATGCTGGAGTCTGTAAAACAATTATATCATTATTGTGGATTAGTCTTTATTTTTCTCCATATATTCACCATCTAGCTGCATCGTTTTGAATGTATTTTTAAAATAGAGTGATCTACTAGTTCAAAAAGTCAGATTTACTGTTAATTACACACATTTTGCCAAGGTAAGTAGGTAAAATTAGAAATAGTTTTTTAACTAATGAAACATATACTTGATTCTTTCAAACAGTGAGATGAGAATGTACCTAAGAAACATAAAGCTTTATGAAAAGCAATAATCAATTTAGCCTGAAGGAACACATATAACTAGGACATCATGCTATATAATAATATTTGGGTTGAAACATGAGTCACAAAAGTGACAGCTTAAAAAAAAAACAGCTAAAACCTGTCATCTACAAAGTACTACACAAACCTACATGAGAAAAAAGTGGTAGACTATTTCCCATTTTTGGTTATCAATAGAGGGTAATCCCAGCTTTACTTAAAAATGACTTTCCAAAACTTAAATGCTAATTCTTAAATTATGGTTTTTAAAAATTTTATTGAAGAAAAAAGAGATATAGAATTCCTTGCATAAATATGAAGAGAAATAATAAAGAATATATTAAATCTTCAATCAAATACTTAAAAATATAGCTATAGATAAAATAAGAGACATTTCATAATACAATAATAATATGAATAATTGCTGAATCAGACTTGAAAACTAGCAGGGACTATCAAAATACATAGGGTGTCAATATGGAAGAATAAAAGTACTTATATAATAATAATAATAATAATAATAATAATAATAATAATAATAATAATAATAATAATAATACTACTACTACACTGGTGGCAATCCGTATCAACCATTAGCACCAGTCAACTGTATTTGTGATGCATTTCTGAATACTCAGTTGACCGAGTTTCAATAATAAAATAATAATAATAATAATAATAATAATAATAATAATAATAATAATAATAATAATAATAATAGCAGCAGCAGCTGAACATGACTTTCTGCCACCAAACAGGCAGTTAGGCTGCTGTGGCTGGGCCTGGACAGCTATCCGGTGCAGTTCCTAT
>JANHFR010005681.1:215301-228223 GCA_032468015.1 Mimophis mahfalensis
AACAGGCAGTTAGGCTGCTGTGGCTGGGCCTGGACAGCTATCCGGTGCAGTTCCTATGGTTATGGGATTAACGTCTTTGGATCAGTTCTGATTTAGCCACTGTGAACCAGCCCAGGCCTCTATAATCACTGATGATGAAAAGAAATCAACAAAATTCCATACTGGATCGGTTATCACCCAGGTCAACAAGGACCACGACAGATGCTATGGCTTCTGGACATCTGTTGAAAAAGGGGCTACAGGGCTCAGTTGTTACTGCTAAGGAACCAGTGCATGCAACTGCAAAGTGACTGGAACAAAAATGCAAAACTTGGACAACCAAAGAAAATCAAGAAATCATCAAATATTACTACCAGGCAGAACCAACAACCAAGGGATTTCAAAAAAGAATGATACAACTGTGGAAGGAAAAACACCCAGAAAGTGAAGTAACTGAACAAAGATTAATGGATCAAATATGTTTCATCATCCATAATAAAGTTTTCACAGATGTGGAAATACAACATCTAGAAATATTGGCTAAAAAGAAAACAAATTATGATGAACAAGCTGAAGAAACTGCTCGACAGTTGAACAAACTGACCAGCCAGTGGAAGAAACCAACACCCAGGATGAAGATCCTCCTGTGCAACAACTCAAAGTATAGAGCTAAGTGATCTAGCAAAAATGCTGAACAACATTTTAACTTCCAGCACATCCAGCACACTATATGAAACCAAACAACTAATGTATAGCACAGCCGCCATTATAACTGCAGAACTGGGTTATAAAATGCAAAAAAAGAAAACCCTGGAACACCAAAGTAAAAAATTTGTCTTAAAAATAAAATAAAATAACTACGAGGGGATGCCAGCAATTTAAAGTATTTGAAAGAAGGAAAACTAAAGAACAAAAAGTTGAAAAATAGTTTACACAAAAAAATGCAACCTGGAGGAAAAAACAATAACAGAAATCATAGAAAAACTAAAACAATGTGTAATAGCAACAGCAAAGAAAATTGAAAGATATGAAGGACGAATAAAACAATATTGTGCAAATGTCCAGGAGAAACCATAACCTCTTCTACCAGTTCCTTGACGAAAACTGAGTCCAAACTAATGTTCACCTATGTAAAGAAAATACTTTGAACTTTTGGAAAGAACTGTGGGAAAACCCAGTGGAATACACAAAACTGCTTCCTGGATCAAAGATATTCAACAACAAACAACATGAAATAAAATAGAAAATATTGTAATGACAACTGACATGGTTGCGAAACAGGCAAAGAAGGTCAAAAATTGGAGTGCACCTGGCCTGGATGAACTGGCTAAAACACCTGACCAGCCTCCATCATTGCATGGCCATTCAATTTGATGAAATGCTTCAAAATGCACAAGCAAAGAATGGTTAACAGCTGTTCGAACATACTTGATAATGAAAGATCCAGAGAAGGGCACAAAACCAAGCAACTATCACCCAATTATTTCTCTATCAACTAGGTTCAAACTTTTTAAAAGAATATTGGCAAATTCAGTATTCAATCATCTGATGGAAAACAGTTTGTATCTAGTAGAACAAAAAGGAAATTATAAAAAATCAAGAGGAAGAAAAGATCAGCTGCTTATTGACAAAATGGTACTAAAAATGCAAAAAAAGAAAAAAAGAAAAAAAAAGAAAAGAAAAGAAAATGGATTTAAATATGGCATGGATTGATTACAAGAAGGCATTTGACTCATTACCTCACAGCTGAATTAACACCTGTCTGAAAAACTTTGGAGCCAGAAAAAATACTTGTACATTTTTGAAAGCAAATATGCAAAAAAGTAAACAGCAAATGCGGAGAACATTGGTGAAGTCAACATCAGACGTGGAATCTTCACCACTACTATTCAACATCACATTCATTCCACTCACAATAATCCTATGAAACACAAAACTGGGATACCAAATCTCAAGTCAAACATGGCAAGATAAACCATCTACTATACATGGGTGACTTAAAACTGTATGCGAAAAGACCCACTGAACTTGAATCAGTACTCAACACAGTTCAACTGTTCAGCAGCAACATCAAAATGAACTTGACAAACATGCTATGTTATCCATGAAGAACGGAAGAATGCAAAAAATAGAAGGAATAGAACTGGGAAATGGAAGAATGGTAAAAGAATTAGCAAAGGATGATGATGACAAATACCTAGGCATATTGGAAGCAGATAACATCTTGAATGGAAAAGTCAAAGAATCAACACAAAAGGTATAATCAGGAGGATCTGCAAAATATTAAAATCAAAGCTGAATGCTGGAAACATAATTAAAGCCATTAATACATGGGCAGTTCCAGTGAGTGATATTCTACTCATCTGCAATCATCAACTGGACTTTGGCTGAACTGGAAAATTTGGACCAGAAAATGTGCAAACTTTTGAATATGTACCATGCTTTACATCCACGAAGTGACATTGGTAGGTTGTACCTGCCTACAAATAGGGGGCAGAGGATTATTGCAAATCCATCAAACTGTAGAAGAAAAATGAAGTTTGAATGATTATATGAACCAAAGTACAGAAAAATCCCTGCAGGCTGTGAAAATGGAGAACATTATAAAAGCAACAGAAACAAAGGTAGAATATAAGGAAAAACAGCTGGATGACAGATTAAATAGATGGAAAGCCGAAGTTTTGCATGGACAGCACTTGAAAAACATTGAAGGAAAATGTTATGACAACTTGACATGGACACGGCTTAAGATGGGAACCATCAAGAAATAAATGGAAGGTTTAATACTTGCTGCTCAAGAACAAGCACTACTAACTAATGCCATGAAAGTGAAGATACAAAAATCCACTGACATTCCAAACTGCCGACTTTGCAGCAGAAACTGTTTCACATTTAATATTATAAAATTGTGCAAACTGATTACAAAGCTAGACACGACCGAGTTGCTAAATTAATCCACTGGTCATTATGTAAAATATATGACTTACCTGCATCTGAAAAGTCATAAAGTGGAAAAAGTTATCAAAAATGAGAAGGTGAAGATCTTGTGGGACTTTGAAATACAGAGAGAAAATCATTTGGAACACAACATGCCAGATATCACAGTTGTCAAAAACTGAACTGTACAATTTATTGATATCATGGTACCAGGATACACCATAGTCAACATCATGTAGAAAAAGAAATTGGTTTACCATCTCTGGTGCAATCCATAACAGGATAATTTTTAAAATTATTTTCATATGGATATATTAGTTCACGTAGAGTATATCTCTAGTTGTGATTGTGGAAACTAGCGACCATTAAATGTCTGTGTAAGTGAACATGCATCTGTTACATTGGCCATAATGAATTATACTATATTTAAGTCTTGGGTATTATATAGAGAAAGCTACCATGTAATGCCGATTGGACTATATACAATAACCTAATACAATATTTTAACTGATAGCTATACCCAAAGGTCCCAGCTATTTATTTGACTTGGTAAACAACAGTTTCCTTACTACTTACATTTAAAACTTTTACACTATGATTGATCTGTAGGACAAGCAATACCATGTATGCAGTACAAATTGTAATGGAAAAAGTGCAAATGATTAATGTGTATTACTCTCATACAATTTATTTGTGAACTTTAAATAATTTTACTTGACTCAATTTAATTTCAATTCTATTCCTTTGTTGTACAATATTTGAGAAAAATAACTCCTTATTCTTCCTTTTCCTAATTTTTTATATCTAAGAAATGATAGCCACATATTTCCCTGTATACAAGATGAAGTCAACATAAGAAACATAAATGGCAATGGCCCAGGGTACTTGCGGGAGCACCTCCTGCCGGCTTCAGCTCCCCACCGCCCAGTTCGTGCTCACAGAGTTGGCCTCCTCTGGTTGCCGTTGGCCAAACAGTGTCGGCTGACGGCCCCCAGGGGGAGGGCTTTCTCTGTGGGTGCTCCTACCCTTTGGAATCAACTTCCCGTTGACCTCCGGATGGCCCCCGACCTCCGCTCTTTCCGGTGGGAATTAAAGACCTGGCTTTTCCAGACGGCCGGTCTCGGCTGATGGATGGGGAGTTTTTTAAGTTTTAATTTAATTGGTTTTTAACTTCTATCTATTAATCGAATTTGTCTGTTTAATTTGTTTTTAATTATCTTCTTTTAACATGTGAGCCGCCCCGAGTCGGGAGAGAGGCGGCATATAAATTCGATTAAATAAATAAATAAATGCAACCTGCTATATATACAAAAATAATCACTGAAATATTTTATAATTGATTGTACATGATTTATATGATTATTTACCCAGAAATATTTTATCTGATAACTCTGGTTTTGTCTATCTAATTTTTATTACAATGCACCCTTTTTGTCCACTGAATTGATATCAAACAAAAGTTGTGAGAGAATGTCAAACACCCCTTTTTCTACTGATATAAAAATTATCTCAGTAAAACTGATAACTGATTTATACTATATTTGGTATCAAGTTGTTATTGACAGATCTCAAAGTTCTAATAAATATACAGACATTCCACAAGCCTGAAGTCTATCACTTTAAGACCTGACTTCAGTTTCTGATTCTTTTCTGTGTATGGTATAAATTCTATGTTTTATTAGTGAGATGTACTCATTCCTTGGTTTTGCATCATGACACAGGTACAGTCTTTGTTGTCACAATTGCCACTCCAAGTAATCCAGTTTGTGGTGACATTAACAGGTAGCTGACAGTATTTGTCATGTTGATTGTTCTATAATAGTTTTGCAAATATTAGTTGTTGTTTTGACATACTAGGTGATTGTATTTAATATAAACAGATATAATGGAGTTCTTTCCTGAACTTTCAGTATATTTTTACTCCTTGCATCATCTTTGTTTTCAGAATAACTGTCCCAAAAATAAAATATTGCTATTTTCCTTCACTTTTATAAAAGAAAATGTGAAGATAATTGTAGAGTATTTATGATTTTTTTTCCCTATATGTTTCCTATAATTCAGACAGATCATATGCCATCTGAATTATGCTAAAAAGAAACCATTATACTTAATTAAGGTGAAGATTTTGATTTGTAATACTGGGTTCCTTCCAATTTCTGAACCAATAGATGACTTCATAGGATTTTGTGGAACCACCATAATTATAAATACAGCCAAGTCTTAAATTTATTTTGAAGAAGCCAAAAGTTGTGCTCCATATAATATTCAGTACCATCTTTTAATGTTTCATACAATGACTTATAGGATTAAATAATTAAGAAGTATAACCCTATGTAGTCCATGGTGCAATTTCACTGAACAAGATAATAGCTTACATAATTCTTATACTATTAATAAAGAGTTTGAATGCCTTGTTTCACCCAAAGACAGTTATTGCTTTAGATAACATCTTTAGAAGAAAAAAAGTAAAACGCTGTAGTGAGAATGTGTTCTTACTGCGGGGTGCAAATAATTTGGAATGCATTTTACATTTGTCAATCCTATTTTCCATTTCATATTATACAAAGTTCCCTAATGTCTGCAGAACTGGATTTGCAAAAAATACATGGATTTTTGAAATGCAGACCGCAATATGTTTTAACAGATACATGTATAATTTATTATGCCTTATAACAGCAATATTCTATATTCATCTTACTTCAAAATGCATATTGTAATGTTGAATGAATTTATGTTATCCTTATACAACTTCTTTATAATAGTGTGGGAAAAGGAGCACAACTCTTTAAAATGTATTTTATGTTCTCACAAGACATGTACCCAATAACATTGACTTATTTCTCCTTTGTAAGGTTTATAATTAAATGGTTTTGAAAAATTTGAAGACTTCAGAGTTCATGTACAAAGCAGTACCTTCCCTTGAACTAAAATGAACATCTTCTTTTAAATGGCCTTACATAAGATGTTTCACAGGTACTTTCAAACTACCAATTTATTTATTTATTTATTTAAATATATTTATAGCTGCCCATCTAGCATAACCCTGGGTGGCTCACAAACAATACAATAAAATTCGTAAAAAAAAATAAATCTTACTGCAGCAAATACAACGCATTCCCAAACGCACAGCCAAACAAACTTTCCTGCGTTCCAATCTCATACTAGCCCAAAGCTTGTGAGGAACACCAGGTCTTTACACCTTTTAGAAGACCAGGAAGATTTTTTGGGGGGAAGGGGGTTGTTCCAAAGATCAGGGACGGCTACTAAGAAGAAGCATTTTCAAGGTCTCGTCAGATGGCAACATTTGAGAGAAGGGATTGGAGTGTACCCATCCTATTGGTGAAGCAGGCAAATATCTCAAGGAGAGGCCATGCTGCAAACAATCTGCCATTTAGGGATTTAAAGGTGATAATCAACACCTTGAATTTGACTTGGAATAAAATAGAACCCACAGCAGCAATAACATAGACAAATCCAAAATTGTGCATGTCACTGTATTCTGGACTGATACTAATTTCTGGATGTAAGCCCATGTATGGCACATTGTGGTAAACTAACATGGAAGTTACCACAGCATGAAGGACCATAAACTAGGCCTCCCAATCCAATCATGGGTACAACTGACCTTGGAGTGAGTCCGGGAGGATGCCATAATCTATGGTATCAAACACTGCTAAGAGATAAAGGAAGATCAGA
Organism: Mimophis mahfalensis; assembly: GCA_032468015.1. Taxonomy (NCBI): domain Eukaryota; kingdom Metazoa; phylum Chordata; class Lepidosauria; order Squamata; genus Mimophis; species Mimophis mahfalensis. Next base: position 221,914 of record JANHFR010005681.1, read on the forward strand.
GTGGATGAATACACATACCACCCAAGCTTTCCAAGGGTTATCCACAAGCAGAACCAATGCTGTCTCAGTGCTGTAGGTTGAACTGCATCCTGATTAAGAAGAGTCCAGATAATTTTAGAAATACATAACCACAATGAAAGGATTAGTCAGATCCTAGTCTTACTTTAATATTGATTTTACATGAGTATTTATGACAAAATACAGAAAATTCCTATATAGGGAAGGAATTTGGGTCCTAACTTCTAACTGGATTTAGGACAGAAAGGTAATCTCACTAGATTTTTTTCTTTTCTTTCATTTTCTTTCTTCTTTTCTATGTACTATGTTATATGATCCATAAAGTACTTTTATTTACTGAATATAATATGAAATATATATAATTATACATATACATAATAGTATACTAAATTATACCATTATTAAATTATCTCCAGATTAAAAATGAACTGATTTCTATGTACCAAGTTTCCACTGACCAAATACTCAGCATGTTTTGCCTATAGAATTAGATGATTTTGGTTCAATAATGATTTTGATATTTTAATAAATAGGAGATCAAATACTATTTGTTTGTTCATTCTAACAATTCTTAATATTTAGTTGTGCCAGAAACAATCTCAGTGACTTCCATTGAGATTGCAATTAAATACAGCCTCACAGTTTAAACATTGGTTAATCTGACCACAACACAGATATTTTTGTTTCCTTGTATTATATATATATAGCCTAATGAGATCAAATGTATGTATAGTATCTTGTGATCCTATAATGCTAGTGAAAGAAATCCTAGCATTCTCAGTATAAAATACTCTGACATAATCAGTGCCCTGCTACTGTGTTTCCCTGTACATACAACCTACCCCCAAAATAAGCCTTAGTAAATGGGGTGGGAGTGGCCAGCATAGGAGGCAGCCCTTCCTTTCCCTGGTCACCTCATGGAGACTTGGCCCCTTAATCATGGCCCGCAGATCAGCTGACCCAGCAAGGCTGGGAGCTGCCTCTCATTCTGTCTCTCTGGGCACCTGGAGGTGTTTCTGGTGCATTTTTCCCAACCTCAGCCCTGCCTGGGTGCCAGGCAACCACGCAGCCAAGGGCCCCTCTTCCACAGCTCATCTTTTAATTCTGTGGCAGGTGGGGACCATGGATTGCACTCTTCCAGGCCTGGAGCTCAGGCTGCTGCTACAATGAAGCAGAAAGCCATGCGGTGTGTGAGAATTGCTCTCCCCCACTGCTAGGCCTGCTGCACCTGCTGGCCTTGTGGGGCTTCATCGCCCTCCTGGCTGTGATGCCCTCAGCAGCCCTACTGGGCTACTCCTGCCTGGTGTGTGGCAACTCGACACAGATCTCTGGAGCGTGTCCCTCATTGCCAGACTGCCAGGGCCTCTTCACCAGTGGTTGCACTGCCCTGTGCGAGCTCTGTGGTGGTCCTGAATGGAGGACAGAGGGGGAGATCTCCCCTTCCTTTGTACTGCAAAACCCCACATTTCCTGGCCAAGCCCCCGCCCTGCACCCCTCTCCTTTGAGCAACACATGAAACTCAATGTTCCTGCGGAGGCCACCCCAGTGCAACGCTCTGCTGCAGCTTTGGAGCAAACTTCTACCTTCCCTGCATAGCATTGCAACGCTGAAAGCTTCAGATGGAGCATTTTTGGGGGGGTGTCTCTGCAGGGCTCCCCACAGAAAGGACAATGAGGGGGATTAGAGCAGTTTAGAGAATAGATGAAGATGAAAATAAATGGCATCTCCATCTATCTAAATTTGCTTACTCCTTTTTTTCAAATTATTAATACTTCTATATCATATAAACTGGAAGAAACTGAGTTTATGTTTCCTTACTCATCTAAATTTCTGCTTTTTGTAAGTTGACAGAGAACTAGATCTGGAAGATACCGTTCTGGCATTTCTTAGGTTGAGATTTTCAGACATTTAAAAATGACATCAGCAGACATTGAAGGTAATCTAATTCTGCGCCCTTCCTCTTGAATGGAACCCTGTCTCTGATCTGACTGAGAAGAAACCAAAAAATAAAAATAAAAATCTATGATCTATTCCACAGGATGCTACATATGTATGTTATATAATAAAATAACTATCACTTTCATTGCTAGGCACTTTAATTATAGAGGATCAGTTGAGCATAGTGGTTAAAAGCACTGGGATAGAAACTGAGAGACTGTGACTTCTATTCTTACCAGACTTGAAGCCATCTGGGTAACTTTGAGTCAGTCACTTTCTTTTAACCTAGAAAAGGACAATACCAAACCAGTTCCCAAAATTTTTTTCCAGGAAAGTTGCATGATCTTGTCGGGGTTGTCACCAGCAGTCAAGACCAACCGAAGGGTGAGAAAAATCAACCAAGACGCATACTGAACCTATTTGCGTGATATGGGATTTTCACTAGAAAAAAATTCAAACAAATGCAAATCCAATACAAAGTGATATTTTGAAGAAAATAAAAAAAACTGTTATCGTAGACAAATTATCAGATAATTATGTAAATATACCAAACATTAACCAGCCAGCAATGGAACTTTCTAAAACATATTTCATAGGAGATACTAAATGAAATAAACAAAAGTTTATTTTGTAGGCACTGAAAGTTAAAACGTTTTTTGAGGAAAGTTGTCCTATGGAGATACTACAGATATAACAACTGATGATATAGTATCAATAGGTATATTGCTACTAAAAATTGCTTTATCTTTTTTTTTAAATACTACTGTACACTTCACATATGTTACTTTATAAACCAAAACAGTAACTCTCACCTTATACTTTTTTCTGTTGTTGGGTACTTGGTGTAAGTACATTACTAGGATTTTATAAAGAATTGATTTTTTTTTTGTTTTGCATTACTACCCTTTCGCATAGAAATAACAATAGGTTCTTTAATGTTCCACAGTATGTATTACAGATATTTTACTTCTGCCTTGTATACTAATACCATAAATATCCAGCATTAATACTATTTTCATTTCAACATTAAATTATTTAAATTATCAAAAATACCAATTCTTGAGTATCTATATATTAGATGTCATTATTTTGAATACTAAAACACTGTTGGCAATGGATCTTCAGTGTATTGCCTGAAGTAACATTGTTGTTGTTTTCACAAGTATAAACACAAAAGCACTCACACAAGAAGCCCCTAATATTTGGTTTTTCTTCACTGTTTATGAAAACTCTTCTCAAAATAAACACTGAAAGCTAAATCCATATTTATGTCTATATCTAGTCTGATATAATCAGATGCTGTAGAAAGCATCTATTTCTTTTATATGGTTATAGATTTTGCTTTTTACACCACAGGTCATTTTGTTTCAGAATTTGGAGTGCAGGCACAGAAACAGATGCTTGCTACATTTAAGTGTAGTAATAGCTATGTCTAATAAAAGAAAAATTCCAAAGAAGGAACTAGTAATTTATTAGGCTGGATTTATTTAATTAATTTTCAAAGAAATTAAAGGTAATTTAGTAAAACTGTAAATCAAAATTTCAGATAAGCAAATGTGGACTTGGAAACTAAACAGGAAAAAAATATAAATATAGATATTTTGTGGAAAAATAATTAATGCTAAAATGGCCTAGCACTGTACATAAAGAGCATAGTACTTAAAAGTTCCTGAATTCACAGTTAGCTACATCCACACTCCGTTTATATAATTTCACTAAGAAGATTCACATTTTAAAAGAAAGGTAGTTTTCTTCAAAATATTCAAGAGAGGAATAGAGTTTGTATAATTAAGGACATTAATTAAACCATTACTTCTAATGTATGTTTGGACTAGACTAGCATCATTTTGAGCAGTAGATAGAATTGGGAACTTTTTATAATTTAAATTGCTGCTTTACAGTCGTAATTATACTTTTGGTGTTATTAATATGTCTCAAAAATTTGCAGAACCTGATTAATTATTACATTCATTAACTGTGGGGGACTCCTATATGTGGGTAGGTACCCGAGAATTAAGTTTTCTGTGGCTAAGAGTATAATCTTATATACTTAGCTTCATTACATTGATTGAGAATAAGATCATCTTTAAAGATACAAAGTTGGCAATACCCAGGATTTTAGTTGCAGCTATTTTTTTTAAAATGTTTTCCAGAATCCTGGTAATCTCTTATAGAAAACAAACAAATGAAAACGTGTTTTGTGGCACACAACGACACATTTATTATAATGCAAGCCTTCATGTGCTTGGTTTATTTATCAGTTGTTTTTTGAAGGAATCAGCATAATGGTTAAAGAAACTTCCTGATCCTATGTTGCATTTTGCAACCTACCCAAGAGTTACACTGGATGGACTGATAACTTGATGAAAAGATAAAACAGAAAAAGTCTTGAGGCAAGCTTTTTCACAGTTCCCACTACGATGCTGAAATGATTTCGCCTCCTCAGAGAAACTTATCCTTGTAATCAAGGTTAGCCCTTCCCCTATTGTGAACATATGTAAACAGAAAACAAATTTTCGAAAACGCGCTGAAACTCTAGCGGAAAAAGGCAGACCGCGCCCGTCAACCTCCCTCGGGGAAGGCGAACCATTTACAGGGCACCCAAAGCAAGTACCCCGCCTCCACTTCTCCCTTTGAAGATACTAACGGAAGTTCACCTCCTAATTTGCAACGTCAGTTTCATATCAGTTCGCTCAGTCATAACGACTTTTCTCCTCCAGTAAGCATTTCTCCCAAGAACCCACAGGGGAGACGCTCTCTCATCTGCCGGACTTCCAACCTCCCCAAACGCGCGTGCTGCAGGCTATGCCCGCGAGATTCCGCCTTCAGGGAAAGCCGCCGCCTTCACCGCCACGGCAGCCGAGGCGGGGAGTGTTTGTGAGCGTCCGCAGCACGGAGCTCTTTACAATAGCGTAACGCCGGCGGGCGGTGGCTTGCTGCGGCGGCCTCCCGATATCGGGACAAGGCTCTTCCGAGCGCCTTTGCCCGGCTTAGTTGTTGCCGCGCGCGCTTCTACCGCCGTCTCAGGGGCTCAGGTGTCGCCTCCCCTCCCTCTTCGCCCACTCCCGCCTAGCGCCTTGGCGCGCGGGGAGGATCAAAGTGAAGGCAAGCAAGGCTCCGTAAGGAGCACGTGAGCGAAGGGCAACTCTTTCCCTCTCTCCCAAGGGGCGAAAAGGCCGCCCAGGGAGCCTTCCGATAATTTAGCCGCAAGGCTGCCTTTCCTCCCGGGCCCGCTCTGTAGTTCGTTCTTTCTCCCCCCCCGCCCCCCTCGACGTTTCCGGAGTGTTCCTCATTTTGGCAGGACGGTGCGAAGAATTGGGGAGGGGGGCAAGGAAAACTGGGAAAAAGAGGTTACCGATTCGTCCTCCGCCCCAAGAGACGGAACTTGACATTTCTCTATTCAGAATCAGCTTCTGAACAAAGTCGTTTTTTCAGTGCTGGCTATTTTCCAAGAAAATTCGCAGGACCAAATAAATGGATGTTTTGAAAGCGAGTCTCTCCTTTGGGAAAACAAGGGGCGGGAGAAAGGTAGTAGTGGTGGTGGTGTGGAATATATTGCCTCAGCCAAGAGAGCTTTCCGGAGAAGCCGAGCAATGAGACGGCATTTACCACCGCTTCAGTCTTTCGAGCGGAGGAGGCGGGTGGCAGGGAATGGCGCCCTTCCCTTAACTCCCCCACCCGTCTAGATACACGCAGTTGTTTCAAAACTGGCCAAAGTTATGCCAATCTGCACTTTGTTTTTTCTTTCTCCTTTTCTTCCAGCAAGTGCGTGTCCCCATCCTTCCGCCCGCCCGCGCGCACCCAGACAGACAAAGCCTTCCTTGCTTTAGCGTTTCCTCGACTTCAGCAAGCCGCGGTTCCCAACTTTTAAAAGCGCTTTGGGGAGGGATGTAAGGCACAGAATATAGGCGTGTAAAAGATGTCTGTCCTCCTTCCGCATCGGAGCTAAAAATCGATATCTAGTCAAATATATTGAATCTCTGCGGGTCTGCTGTATTCATCTGATTCTCCGCCCATCCATCTGCTGATCCGTTGGAGACACAAAATTAATACTCGAATCTGTCTTAATCTTCCTGAGTGCAACTGATAAATTCGGAGGGCTAGGAAGTTTTTCCCCTCCTCCATCTCTGCACCTTACAACCTAAGGATGCCCTATTTAAGACAGGAGGTGGATTGGCAAAAGTGTAAATTACTGAAGCTTAAAACTGTATCTGTAACTGATTTGTATCTGGCCAGATCTTTCGCACCCAGTTACTGTCCCTCTGAATCGTTTTTTTAAAAGAGGGTTATTAGAGAACAGGCTGATCTCTCTCTCTCTCTCTCTCTCTCTCTCTCTCTCTCTCTCTCTCTCTCT
>JANHFR010005681.1:306619-319029 GCA_032468015.1 Mimophis mahfalensis
GGCGGAATGCATTGGAAACAAATTAATTCGTTTCCAATGCATTCCTATGGGAAAAAAATTTTTGGCTTATGAATTTTTCGAGTTCCAAATGTGCATTCGGAACGAATTAATTTTGTAAGTTGAGGGTCCACTGTATATACATTGTAGTTGCAATGTATTATATTTTGTAACAGTGTATATAGTAATGTTTTCCCAATTTCTACTTTCTATCTCTTATTTCTAACCCCAGTACAACAATTTGTGTAGTATTTCAACGTCTAACGTTTACATATACATAGTAGTTATAGTAATATCATTTATAAGCATTTATGAAACTATATTTTAAAAACGTAAAAAATGATTTTCTGTTCTCCAAACAGCAATTCATCTCTGTGATGCTGTTTTATGAATGTATTATTAACTAACTGCAGTTACTAAGAGTTGGTCAGGGATGGTACAACTATGTCAAGAAAAGACTTGCTTCACACATTATGAGCATACAAAACTAGGATGGAACTGGCTAAGTAGAAGCTACTTGACTGCGCCACATATTTATTACCCCTAAGAGGGTACTTAGGATACAACAGTAAATGATAATATATCTGTACAGTATTATCAAATTTCCATATAGATATCAATATCAGCAGATAATCAGCAACTCCCTTGCAGATAGAGTTACAAATGATATACCAAACCCTCTCTTTTTTGCCAGTTTTGTTTTTTAAATAAGTTACTTTGGTTAAACTTTCCTATTTCTCCTAGTTAAGCTTATCTAGATTTGCCACATTTTTTTTCAAGTTAGTATAGGGGGTCTCTATTCTTAGCTGCTAATCTCCCTGTGAGACAAAATATTGTACTAATCCAGATTCCCAGTATGACTAACCGCACTGGTAAGCATATGCGATGGGAGGAAGGATTAATCTTCACCAAGGAAATGTTTGTACCTCACTATTCTCTTTAAGAAGTTTTTATTAAGAAAGTGGGGAAAAAATAAATGAGAGACATATGGCAACAACAAACATTATATAAAGAACTTAACACAAAAATTAAAATACATTTAAAAAATCATGAGAAAGCATACATTCTTTGCCGTGACAGCTGCTTTTAGGTTGAGCAATATTAGTGAATGAATGGTCAGAATAGCTCCCAACAGGTGTAGGTTAGGATTTGTAGAGAATAGGAAACTATGAAAAGAGTTACCTTTTGGAAAAATGGGCAACTAATAAATATAAATACATAAATAAATAAACATTTCGTTCCTACTTATTTGAATACTGGGGACTACGTAAAGCAATCTGTGTAGTTCTGCACAGATCTGAAGCCATGTATTAGGGAAGAGAGACATTTAGTTTGTTCAATATGAGCAACACTTTCTCCGAAACACTTTCTCCTTTTATCACTTTTCTCCTACCTGGGACCTTATAAATACATCAAATTACCATATTCCACTCCTCTAATCAGCAATGCCATTGTTGCAGTAGTTTGGGATGCTATAGCCCAGGGGTGTCAAACTCACGGTCCATGGGCCAAATGCATCACGTGCTGGCCCTGCCCCCCTGCCCCATTTAGTGAAGGGGCGAAAAGTCTCGATATGTCACATGATGATGCCGTGACAATTCAACACACCTGCTGTAGCCCAACCTATTGGTAGAATACCAGTTTTGAAAAGGCTGGGGAAAAAGTGGAAAAGCTACTATTATTATTTTTCTAGGCAACTGCATTTTATTGCTAGGTCAGTCACCACCAAACTATCGGATCTGCCATTAGATGGTATGCTGAATAACTGACAGAATTCCAAGTTGTTCTTGCATGCTGTCTGCACAATCCACAATTGCTTAAGCGTCTCTTTAAAGTAGAACAACTTTTAATGTACGTAGCCATCAGAAATAAAGAACTGCTGACATTTTTATGCAGTTTTCCATTTTTATAGGCAAAAAGTTAATATATCTATGTCACAAGCAAATTACACAGAAATGGAAACTGGACCAATTAAGCAGTGCTAATCAAAATCTGTGTTCTCATTCATTTAGGCTAGAAGGCAAACAACAATCAGATGTGAAAGTTTTCCAAGGACAGTGAGAGAGAGAGAGAAAAACAAGCTCATGGCACATTAAAAATCCACCTTAAGGTTCTCTAGTTTGTAGTCTGCAAAACCACAGGCTACAATCTGGAGCACTACAAAGCAGCTGGAGTCACTAACATGTGATAGCCCAATACTGTCAGAAGAACAACTTCCCATTTGCAAATAAGAATGCCCCCAGAGAAGAAAGCTGTACAGGCAAACGCTTAGGCTTATCACTTTCCTCCATTCTTCCAAATCTCCCACTATTTCAGCAGCAGCAGCAGCTTCATATTCCATAATCCATTTCTCTTTCTCTTCTCTCCTTGAAAAAGGCGGTTGATGATAGCTCCAAATGCCAGCTCCATAACAAAGTAAGACATTTTACACAACAATTGATAACTGTTTCCCCCATTCCCTTACTTATTTTTCTAACTGTCCCTCTATTTTGCCATTCAAAATATATTTATTATAAACTCAGAAAACTCAGCCTTTCCTTTTAAGTGGAGTCAGAACTAGATTGCGGCTCTGGTAGATTATGGAAGAGACAGTCAGTCTAGTATAGAGGTTAAAAGCACCAAATTAAAAAAAAAATAGGAGACTAAATTCTTATTTTGCCTTAGGCACAAAGTCCACTGGGTGATATCAAATCTATTAGTCTTTTTGTCTTAAGGAGAAGACCATGACAAAGCACTTCTTAAAATGTTGCCAGTAAAACTGCAGGGAGTTCAAATAATCACCAGAAGTCAAGAGTGATTTCAAGATACAAAGGTATTATTATGAGGTGGTATTTTTCTCCATCTGGTTAGATGGCAATTTTTTTCCCCTGCCACATTCCCCTATTATACAAAGGATAAAATAATTCCAGCTGAAGTCAGGAGTTCTTCTCCCCCATGACTTCTACTGTAATAGCAGATGGGTACCCTGAAGTTAAATAGGATTCCAACAAAATGGAGGGCGTAAAACCATTCCATTCCAACCCATGGCAGTGTCCTGAATCAAATCATTTCTCCTTCTTGCACTGGCTATTTGTGAATGAAAAATTCTATACTTAGAATAGAAACTGTGTGATTAACATCATGTACAACCTGACCTTTGGAGAAGGAGCATTTTCAGAGGTGGTGTTCGCTCTGTGAAATCTCCAAAGAGGTTTGCCAAGGCTGCTTGTTGAAATCATGAAGCATTCCTTGAAGAAGTGTGCCAATAACATTTCAAAGAGACCTTGATACTCCTACATCTGAGAAACAGAAACAGAAATCTGTTTTAGAAGTTTTTAATGCTGCTCTGTATCATGTCATTTCTTCCACTCAGGTCATGCAAGCTTTCTTTGTACTCATCTGCTTGTTCTGACATGAAATTCCCCACTAACTGAGAATATGAATCCATATTGCCAGGACAAGAAGAGAAGCCCTTATGTTCTCTTCTTACTCTATGTCAAAAGTTCTGGTTTTGAACTGCAGCCAGTGCTATTCAATCTGTCTGCAATGCTTCCTTCTTTTGCAGACAATGCTTCTACTCCAATTAGCTAGTACAGTATCTGCTTTTGCAGGCATACCCCTTCTCTCTTGTCACAAGTTGCTGTTCTTCACAGCCATTTCATCTTGCCAGCTTCTTTCCAGAAGGGATCCTACTGTGTAAAGCAGATGATGCATTGTTTGCAAAGTACTGTACATATCATGTCTTACACAGGCTCTTTGTATATTTGAGAACGTTAGTGTTTTGGATATTAGTGCTTGGTTCCTGTAGAGGTAAGACAACACTAGTGTTTTGTTGAATAATTTGAGAAATCAATTAATACAATAGCACTTAGCAGTAGCACTTATTTATTTATTTGTTTGTTTGTTTGTTGCATTTATATACCACCCTTTTCCAAAATGGACTCAGGGCATTAAAAAACAGAGAATACAAAAGTTAAAATAAATTAAATTCGACATGCCCAGACATACACAATAAAAATAAAATAAAATCCCCTCCCTCAATTCAGACCAGCTAACGTGAAGAGCCAGGTCTTCAGCTCCTTTTGGAATGTACGGAGGTCGGGGGCCGTCTGCAGGTCCAATGGTAGTTGGTTCCACCAAGTGGGAGCTCCTACGGAGAAAGCTCTCCCCCTAGGTGCCACCTGATGACACTCCGAAATCGGCGGCACCAGGAGGAGGCCCTCCCTATGTGCGCGGACCGGGTGGTGGGAAGCTGGCACCAGGTATCCCTTCAAATATTCCGGACCCAAGCCATTCAGGGCTTTATAGGTTTATATGGTGCTTTATGATGCTTTACAGCCTCTCTAAGCAGTTTACAGAGCCAGCATATTGTCTCCAACAATCTGACTCCTCATTTTACTGACCTTGGAAAGATGGAAGTTCAAATTTCAGATGCTCAGAATCGTACTCCTGGAGTGAACTGTGAGTTAGCCTTGCTGTACTACATTCTAATCACTGCGCCACCATGGCTCTTACATTACAAGTGAGTAATGGAGAAGTTTTCACCTGTTGTCCTACAGAAAAACAATGCATTGAGGCTGTGCCATTTTGCATACTCCCTGGGATTCCTCTAGAGGTTGCAACCACTTGGTGCCAGCATTCTTTTGCAAGACTTATTCATTTAGGATATCTGCAGCCAGGCAGAAGTTCTGCAGTTCCTCTTCTGACTAAGTGATAGGAAGAACAGTAAACCTTTACACCAAAAATAACCCAGCTGACATTAGTGAGCTAGATAACAGACGGGAGTTATATGCTTCATTTAGATAATTATTAGGATTCTTCTAAGGTGTGTGTGTGGTGGCTTGTCCACACTGGCTTTGAGTAATGATCCAAAGGCAGTCTTGCGGCCTGTCTTTCCCAGTGACAAATTCAATTTATCCAAGCAGCGCAGGAGCAGGAATGTGATGTGCTAAGATACTATGAATGGATAAAACTTGGTGAATCATATTAAATGGATCTGTCACTTTGAATGAGCTGCTTGTGCTTACTCTCCCTAGGATTAATGTACACTAACCAAAGCATGCAATCTCCTTAGACAGGAGGACACAGAAAGCAGCTGTCTCAGATTAGGATACACTCATCTTCTTACATCATAAAAAAAGCAGTATGATCAGCTGTGGCAATCCTTAGGTAATCTGTTCTGGAAGTGCGGAATGCACAAAGGGGCAAATGTATTGTAATTTAGAACCGCTATAAGTAATCCTTGATTTACAAAAGTAAGGGAGCCTGGATTACATTGTAAGTTGTGACAGTCATATAAGGCACCCACTTGATTTTATAATTTTTTGCTGTATGATCAGGCAGATCTGTATATCAGGTTGGAGTTTCATTCTCCAACCTTGTGGGTTGGTTTCCAAATGTTTTGTTACCAGGCTAGGCAACATCTTCAGCAAAATTTAGGGAATTCCAGTGTCAGTGTCATTCACAAAAGAGGCTTCATAAATGACAGCTAGAATTCTCCAAACTCTAGGAATAACAGTAGCCCTCAAACCCATAGGAATTATCCAGGACTGAAGACAAGATACAGAAGGATGAAAGAAACCATGTAATTTACAAAATCAATTGTAACAATTGCAACCAATTTTATGCAGGACAAACATCAACACCAAACGGCACCAGATGAATTGGAGCAATATAAGAATCATTGACCATGCTACCATCCACCATGCTTGTGAGTTCATTGAAGTCTGGACCTCCACAAGCAATTCCATCAACAGATATACCGACCAACAATCAGCCTATGAACCCCTCAAAATTCAAACCAACTCCACAGCCAGCCAGAGAGAACACCAACCCTCAATCAGCCCATGCAAACCCCATACAACCAGGACTTCACCTCCCAATGACCCACACCTGACATAACCTCTCCATCATGACCCATAACAACATCCTGACCTGATGTCATCCTGACTTTATGTGACTTCAGCATCACAAGACCTACCTACAGGAAACCTTATAAACAGAAGAACACTGACACATCTCCTAAATTCTGCTGAAGATCTTGCCCAGCCTGCTAGCAAAACATTTGAAAACCAACCCACAAGCTCGAAGAATGAATATCTACCCTCATCCCATACCCAAGCTACAGATATTCACCAATATCACAAATCTATATATTTCTATGTGCATTTCTTTCCAGAAACTGGCCAAAGACCAGGAACTAGCAAATTAAAGTCACCTGACTATGAAATGCTGCAGCCAGACATAAAGGTGAACTTGTTGCCAAGTACCCTACATGCAGTCATGTGCACAGCTAGCAGAATTCCAGAACTAGTTTCTAAATGACTTTTGAGGAGTTCTGTTCATTAAGCGAGGACTACCAGTCCTTGTAGAATAGTGGCTGATCTCATCTCCTTGAATTCTGAAGTTGATCTGTTTCATTGGAAAAACCCTTATCTCATTTGCATTTATATTTTTTTAAAGCCATAACCAACCTTCATCAGCATCTCCCAAATAATTGACACCACTGAGAAATCTTCCCCCAAACAATTTGCTTATTAATTCACTTTTTAGCAGACATATTGTTACTTTTGATTACTAAATCATTAAGGATCTGAACACCCAATAGCCAATAGAACTCTCAAACACTTTTCCCCCACATTGGTGTCCTTCAGATGAATTGAACAATACATCATAGGATTTTCAATGAATGTGGCTCTGCCACCCAGAAATTCAGGAAATCGAAATCTATCACATATAAAAAGAATCTGGTAAAGATAAGTGCCCAAAGAAGTGGACAGAGAAGACAGGTGAAGAAAACAAAAATCATATCAGCTTCCAAACAGTTTGTTAGCTGCTTTTAGACATGTCAATTTCCCCATCCATCATAGCATTTTTTTCTGGGACACCTAAAAATAAATAATGTAAGTTTATACACATATTATCAGAAGAATACATCACTAACTCACACATACACACACACGTGTGTGTGTGTGTGTGTGTGTGTGCAAGATGTATAAAAGTCTCCAGATAATCCATTTCATCATGGGAGAGATTTTCCTTAATTTCAACATTTTTAATATTTCACAGTGGAATATATTTTACACATCATTAAACACTTGTAGTATATACTCAGTAGGGACGTTTTTGCAGACTTACACACTATTCATCTATTGGAAGAAAAAATTAATTTCTTATAGATCATGGCACAATACCTAAATTTTAATGATTCCCTGTAAGTATAACAGATGTAAAAACTGCAGGAATCTTCAATCACAGCATAATATATCAAACAAATCAAAAGAGATAAAGCTGGTGCATTGTATGTGCATACATACAGCATTTGTCATAACAATTCTTCAAGAGCAAGAGGGTTGGCGATGTTCAACAATGTTCTGCCCCCTCCCCCAAAAAGTATTGCACATCTGGAAAATTACACATGTGGCTTTCCAGGTGATTTTTGAGAGGATATATTCTATATTTTATAGAATTGTGAAACAACCCATTTATATTGGAATCATGACCTCAGTGTTGTTTTTTAAGTCTACCAATTAATAGTTCAGATCATTTTTATACATCTTATTGTTTTGCTTTTATTTTTTATTATTATTAAAAATAATTAAAAAATAACTAATGATTAACAATTATATATCCTCATTAAATCCTAAATAAATGGAAAGGGAAAACATATGGAACAGATATCCATGATTGTCCAGCCAAGAAATAGAGAAGACGGATAACCCTGCCCGCTTCTTTCTATAACCAGTAAATACAGCAGGAAGCCTAAAGGGAAATGGTTCTCAAATCTGTATGAATAGCAGTATAGCCCAGGACACTTGAAGACATGTGAATTACAGAAGAAATGAAGAGCAAAGACACAGCCTGATGTATCCCAATCTAGTTTGAAATCCTCAGGCAATCAGAAAAAAACTGACTAGAGCTATTATCTACTAAATGTCTTTGTCAACATTACAGCAAGGATAATTTGTGAGTACAACATCTCATGTAATGATTCCTGCATTTGCTGGAATCTGTAGAAAAGTCAGATATGATGTAATCTCTCTGCTTTCAGAGTTTCAAATGGTAAATTATAATGTTTTTTAAAGATAGAAGTCAGTGGCTGGTACAGAGCTGCAGAATTACAGTTTAAGAATACAAAGGGGAGACATTTTGAAATCTGCAGGGGCAGTGGAATAGCAATAGCATTTAGGCTTATCTACTGTCCAATAGTACTTTACAGCACTGTATGTGTGGGTGGTTATAAGGTAGAATCATTTTTTGCCTATTGCCCCCAACAATCTGGGTCGTCATTGTACTGATCTCACACGGATGAAATCCTTCGTCCTCAAGCCCCATCAGGATGGAACTGTAGGCAGTTAGTGCACTGCTGCATTCTAATCACTGAACCACTAGGGTTCTCTCATACCTTAATCACACAAATGATGCAAAATCCTTTATGTGATGATATCACAACAGATGAGGTCATTGTGGTTTAGATTAGATGCCTATTAATGACTACTTTGGGCTCAAAGAGCATATCTGGGATTTGGGAACTCAAGGTTCTTCTTACACAATGATTGCTCTAGACAAGAGAATGTGTCCTGTCATAAAGGGCCCATTTTTCAGAAGGCAGCTTTCTTTTAATTTTTGTGATAAGCTTTTTTTTTTTTAATAAAAGCAAATAAAGTTTTGGTTATCCCTCCTTAAGTATTCAATCCCATCACATTTTTTTTTTCTCTTTCAACCACAGAGTTGGGGTTTTATTTTCAAACAACATAAAGAATTGTAACTATCATGGCTTTTCTTTCCGATCAATTAAATGTTTAGTGCTATATCTATATTGTTGTGAATGCTTTGTTGATAAGGGGATTTCGTTAATAAATAAAACAAAATCTAATGGGTTTGCATGCCTGTAGTCCTGCCAAGTCCTGCCAAGACCCAGGAGGCATAAAAGGCTACCATCTCGTGACAACATTTCTGCCCCTTACTGCTCATTGGCAGAAACGGTGAAGCCCCAAAGGAAAGCTTGATTGAAGCTTTGTAAGCATGCAATCTTTTTGTGCTTCATTGGGCATGTTTTTCATTTCTCTCCTGAACAGCATACCATAGCCACACAAGGAGAATTAAGTTGAGAACCAAATATTTGAATAATCATGAAAAGCTGCTGTAATTTTGTCTTTGACAACAAGCCATATAAAAGCCAATTAGAATGTTAAATTTATGCACTCATAATTTGTATTCATCTCCGCAATATCCCCATATCCTGCCCTCATTACCACTATATTACCCAGCTGAGTCTAGTGGGGATACCCAGCAGTAACAGATGCTAAAGAGTGTTTCACAATATGCCTGATTATTTGGCATTCATCTTAATGTGCAGCCCTGTGACCTCATTTAGCATGAGATTTCATTCAATGCACAGGTATTCTGGAAGGAGTTCCTTGTCACAGTGTGCTTCAGAAGCCAAGAAATAGGGAAAAACTAAGTAAGAAATGAAAGAAATAAGATGCTATACCAGCAGTAGCTTTGACACAGCAGTTTATTCATAATATAGTACATCTGTTCAGATACAGGTCCCATGAAAAGAGGGGTGGCCATTATTCTAGAAAGGAATCCAGTATGCATAGTTCTTTTTGAAACAGGTATTTTTTTTAAAATTGTGTTCATTTAGTATCACTTAATCTACTTAAACCACTCAGATAACAGGTTTGCAGGATTAAAGTTAAAGTCATAGTGTCCTTGAAGTTATGTATGTTTGCCACATTTTTTAGGAATTGGCCATCTTTTTTGATAGCAATTCAACCCTTGGCATCTCCATTTCTACTTCAGACCCTAAATATTTAGACAGTCCATGTTTATTTGTTTTTGTTTTTTGTTTTTGCAGCACACATCTTACTCTAATGATTTTAATTAGTCTAAAGATGTCAGATACCAATCTAAATTGAATCCACAATGCAGTGAAGGAAAGAAAGAAAAAATCTGTATTAATTTTCTTTCTCAATATTCTATGTGAGTGGAGAGGCTGGGAAAGAGATTCTGAATCAAGATGGCTAGAGAATAAAATGGCTTTTCTGAACTACAGAAATTTAAAAAACAATTGGCAGTAAAAAGTTTTCTTGTGGTTTTTTGAATTTTTGCACCCTTGATTAGTGTATTCTATGCAGGAGGATGATTTAACTTTTTCTAGTCCCTGCATAGCAGTTTTGATAGATGAGGACCTTAGTTAGATTTTGAGCTAAGAATTAGGTAACCGTTTGATAATATAGTTTGTGGTTTATTACTATCTAACTATGACTGATTCAAATAAAAGAGGAAAGCCTTAAACCAGGGCTGTCAAACTCCTGGCCCATGGGCTGGATGCGTCATGTACTAACCAGGGGTGGGTTTCTACCAGTCTAACAACCAGTTTGCTTTACACATGCATTTTGCAAACAAAAATCATCATTTTCTTTATGGGACTTTATGGGACAAAGGTCAGGGGTGGGTTTAAATTTAGCAACCAGTTCTGTGGGCATAGCTTAGTGGATGTGTCTAGGCTGTCATGTGATTGGGCAGGCCTGGCTAGGTGGTCGTGACTGGGTGGGAGTGGCCAGTGGTGGGATTCAAATAATTTAACTGGTTCTCTGCCCTAATGATCAGCTGAGTAGGTGTGGCTGGGTGGGCATATGACTGGGTGGGCATGGCCAACTTGACATCACTCATGTCAAGGGGTGCTTCTACTCTCCTGGCCTCTCGTGGCCATGGGTATGCTGCAATGTTAATAAGTGAAAAATGGTGACACGAGGTGTGTAAATTAAGTAATGAGACTGGCAATGTAGCATTTGATCTGGCAACACTTGGGGAGTCAGGATTTAGAGGGGCAGCAGTTGAACATGTGATACACCTTCAGTATGAGTTTGAACTTGCTAGAGTCATTTGGTTGTCCGTAGCAATTTTTTTTGTGAAACAGTTTTTTCTAGTGCATTCTAAAAATGAATGGCATCATTTCAAGCAATGTTGTGCTATCAGGTTTTGCTTCAGACTTGGGCACGGTGCAAGAGAAACTTTTGCAAAACTTCAGCAAGCTACCGAGACAGTGTTTTGTCAAGGGGCCAGGTTTTTGTCAAGGGCCCAAGGCATTTTCAGAAGGAAGAGGGTCAATTGAAGATGAACCATGCAATGGGAGGCCTTTATCTTGAAGAACCAATGAAGATGTCAACAGAATCCGGGATCTTGTGCATTCAGATTGTCGGTTGACAGTCAGAATGATTGGGAAAGAGTTAAATTTTAGAACGCACTAGAAAAAACTGTTTCACAAAAAAAAAAAAAATCAATATGGACAACCAAATGATTCTAGCGAGTTCAAATTCATACTGAAGATGTATCACATGTTCACCTGCCGCCCCTCCAAATCCTGCCTCCCAAGTGTTGCCAGATCAAATGCTATGTTGCCAGTCTCATTACTTAATTTACACACCTCATAAGTCACTTTTGCAGTGCCATTGTAACTTTGAATGGTCACTAAATGAACTGTTGTAAGTCAAGATTACCTGTACAAAAATACAAAAAGCTTCTTTGCTTGCAAAAAGCTGCCCTAAATGCCAATCGTTAGATTTAAAAGAGTTGCAAGCTGGAGTTACAAGTCAGGCAGGGTGCCAGAGTACCTTGAGGAATTAAATTAGTTAAAATACCATGGTAACTATCAGCAGCCAACTCTTGCTCATTACCAGAACAAACAGACAGAGGAACTAGCCAGATTTCCCAGTTTCTTTTCAGGAACACAGGTTAACCTTTTTCCTTCCAAACAAAGCTGAATAGGGAAAATTATCCCATCAATTAAACATCACCAAGAACAGAATTAAACTTCACTAAAAACCAGTTTTAGACCAAAACTCAGAAAGGGTATATAAACTCACATTGGAATGTCAATCTTTCCAGCCAGCCAAGAAGCCTTGCTGAATGTCACTCATCTTGGTTGCTTGTCATTAAAATATTCTTTCTGGCAGCTCTGCTTCATTATTCATTTTTTTTTCAAAGTGCTGATTGTTGTATCCCTGCTGGAAGAATTCCAACAGGGGAGTATTTCCTCACAACAACAGTGTAAAAAGCAATCTCTCCCCCTTAAGAAAGTCAAGCAATGCTATTCCGGAGGAGACAGTCTAGGCTACTGCCAAGAATGTAATTTTCAGGACTCCACTGAAGGATTGCCATTCCAATAAGAACTCAGACTCACAAAGTAGATCCAAGTTATACTTTATTAGCAGACCTCATAATGGCAGACCAAGGTAATTCTGAAACTGACACAAAAGTTTTGATTCTCCCCAAAATAATTTCAAACCCATCCCCCTTTTATCATGTGATAAATCACATTGTCCAATCCCGGCCAAATATTTGGTGCGTAAATAGCAAGTTAAACTAGTACATGCCTTGTGGCATGACCTTGACTTCAGTCAAGAATGTGAAGATGGTTTATTCCC
>JANHFR010005681.1:339355-352882 GCA_032468015.1 Mimophis mahfalensis
CCTCCCTCCCTTTCTGCTACCAAGGAGAAGATAGGACTCACTGGAAAAGTCCCCGAGGTTGGGAAAGCCAAAGGGGAAAGGGATGGCAGAGAATATTATAGTTAGAAGGTTGTCTCTGGTGACTCTTTAAATATTTAAGTTTATTTAAAGAACTTACACACACTGGCATATTTCAGCCATTAAGAATAGTCAGATAATTTTCTAGGTCAAATTTTAAATGTATATAGTAAATAAATCAAGTCCTAAGAAAACTTCACAATATAGCTATCAAGGTGTATAATGTTTATGAATAACACATAATATATAACTGCGCCTTAACTGTAGCAGAATAACACATAACACGTAACTGCACCTTAACTGTAGCAGAAATGGACCAATCTTTGGTGGGTGGGGCTGAGTGTTTGAGAAATCCTTTGTAAATTTTTATATGCTCATTGGAAAATTTATATTATATTTTGCATCTGCTTTAAATCTGCAAGCATGTGTGTTCTATTTTAATAGGTTTACCAGGTTTTTAGGAACCAAGGACTGCAAAACAGGAACAAGAAGAACAACTTTTCAGGAGCCTCAGGTTGTCCACCCCTGATTTTGACTGCCCACCAGCAATATTATGGCATATAAAATGTGTATTGGGCTCTATGTGTATTGGGCTTTAAACATCATGAAAGGATACTGACTGATCTTTGTCATCCTAAGCTTGTTTATGCAGAGAATGCTAATTAGGTTCAGTGAAATTTACTTTTTAAATAATGATGACAGTTATATTCAACATTATATACCCCTTAGAACAGGGCTGTCAAACTCACAGCCTATGGACCAGATGCGTCACATGCTGGCCACGCCCACACTCAGTTTAGCAGAGAGAAAATATGTCCCGATACATCACATGACACTGCTATGATGCCACGAGTTTGACACCCCTGCCTTATAACATACAGTTGATTTTAGAAATAAGTTAGCAGTGCTATTCTTTGGTAAGGAATTTTACTATGTGAACATCAGTGAATTGCTGATAGGTCATAATGAACCATTTTGTATCAAGGAACAAAGTTTTTACGCATGCAAAATAGATAGAGAAAAAAAGTGGTATTTGCAAAGCTTTGTGCTTTGATTCTGGGGAAGCAGATGCTTTGCTCTGTTGAAGCACTTTCAAGATACGCTTCATTTGAAGTTTCATGAAGTGGATACCCCCATTCAAACCTCCACAGCTGTAATACAATTAGGATGGGAACTTAAGGGTTTTCTGCACTATAGCAACATCTGACTTCTAAGTTACCGGTATTATTAAACATCCAGTAACAATGAAAACTACCAGTAGGTCATTTTCTCTTCTGCACCTCTTACATTTCACTATTCTCTGACCTTTCTTTTACAATTCCCTTCTCTCAGAACAGTGGCTATATATACATAATATCACTCTCTCAGGATATATTGCATGCCCACAAAGAAAGGTAAACTATGATCCATGGAAACCTATACGACCTTTCAGATACTGCAAGATTCTTTTTACTGCAACAGACTTAACAGCCCTGCTTCTCTCTGAAACCATTTATTTAACCCAGCAGGAATTGAGAATTTGTTGCCTTCCAGATGTTGCTGAATTGCAATTCCCAGCGATCCCAGCCAGCATAACCAATAGTGAGGGATTTTGGCCACAATAATTTAGCAAAATGGCAAGTCCTCCATCGCTGCTATTCCTTTGTTAATATGAATTTTTATTGCATATTCAGAACATCTTATTCTACTGCTTCTTCATCAGTTGCACGTTTAATAAATTACTACTGGCTTAAACCAGCACAGGATTGCCAGCCACTCACCTTAAGGGAGCTGGCTTACAGATTTAGCATTCAACCAGTGACTACTTCATTTTGCAAAAGTAGACTTATACATGCACATTTTTAGTCACCTGATGCTCTGCTTTCAAAGCAACCTTATTTACTCACCACACCATGCTTCCTGTCAGTGGAGATGAGAGCATTACAAGACCAGGTGCGACATTGCAACATTAATCATTGCTATTGAGCTATGAATCATTTTGTCTACTTCACAAGCTAGAGAGCTAAATGAGAAGAAGGCCTTAAAGAACCCATTCTGAAAATAAATGAGTCAGTGAAAGAGGCACATCCTATTGATGTGCTATCATGGAATACAAAGACCAACCAAAGAGTAAACATAACCTCCAGAGAAGGGCCAAGCTACATTCTCTAGCTGATGAACTGTTTTTTCTTCTTCTTCTGAACTATAAAGCCACTGAAAGAGAGAAACTGTTAATTTGTTTGGGAAATACATACACTTTAAGTACACTGTAAACAAACTAGGTATTCTACAAGAGTATTCTCAAAAATAGTTCTCTAAGCCAGCGTTTCTGAAACATGGTACCTCAAAGATGTCTGGACTTCAACTCTCTGATTGAGGAATTCTGAAATTGAAGTCCATAGGTTGCTAAATTGAGAAACACTACTCTAAGCAAGTTAAAAAAAAATACAAGATGGTAGGATTTACATACCATTTTATCTCATTTTCTTCTAAATAGAACAATGAGATCAGATCTGTAGTATCAAGAGAAGGAGATATTAAGCAATCCAAACACAAAACTATTAATATATAATTCACCTTTAATGCAATATTTTATTGCTGAATTTATAAAGCATGTACAGACCAGTGGTACTTATTCTTCATAGAATATTAAAGTTTTGGAAAGCTACAAATTATAAATACTGACCTGTGCTTCATCAATCATCCATCCATCCATCAATTCTTCATTCATATTCACACAACTATATTTTAATTAACCCAAATTAAGCATGAACAGCTTAACCTCACAGCTATAGGTGGGATTTTTCTCACTGGAACTTCATAGGTTTCAAGTCCAACCACTCCTAGAATTATCTCAAACACCTTTCTTCTTTCGGGATGTAATCTTCATATCTCTCTTATTTCAGATTTACCTTACTAATCTATAATTGTGCTATAATCTCATTTTAGCACATTTCTAGGAACTTGTTATTTGTTTTGGCAGGGATTGCTTAGCATCTATCCCCATTTTAGTCATCTTATTATGCAGGAAGAGCTGCATACAGTAACTCTCATTACCACCTAGCTTGATTACCGTAAAGCACTCTGCCTGAGGTTGCCTTTAAAGGCTATTCAGAAACTACAATTAATCTACAATTCAATCACCCATGAGCTAATTGGCACCTGACACTGGAAGCATGTATTATTCATGCTACGGGACTACTATTTCATTTCCAGATACAGTTTGAATTGCTGGTTTAAAAGACTTTCATGTCTTAGCTCCTGTATCCTTGCATAACCCATGGGCCAGACACATCATGTGCTGACCATGCCCATGCCCAGTTTAGCAAAGGGGGGAAAAAGTCACAATATGTCATGTGACAACACCATATGCAAGTTTGACACCCCTGTGGTAGATCATCCAGGGAGAAATGAGCTGAAGCTAGGAAACAGTTTTTCATCAGCAGGGCTTCTACCAGCATCTCAACAGAAATAAGACTGGTCCCTTCTTGATGGCATTAAAACTGGATTTTTGTGGAGAGTGTACCAGTGATGCCTACCTATAGTGACATCTTTTACTTTTGCTACATTGATACTTACGTTAGATATCAATCATTAATTTTATAACTTATTTTACTTTTAATGTTCTAATCATACAGTGGATGTTTTAATTTTTTCATATGCTAGATACCAAGTGTTACAAGAATGCAGCAGAAAATAAGTGTGAATCAAAGAAAGAATATTTTATGAGAATATTTTTCTTGCTTCTGTAATCTTCTGAGACAATGTCTTAGTGGGACTTCACTGAGTCACCACCCCAAGGACTATTGTGAGCACACAAGATTTCCAAATGTTGCAGTAAAATCATCAAATCATCTAAAGGCAGTTCAGGACTGCGGCACAAATCAGACCAACTGATTCCACAAAAGAGGGAAAACCATTAGAAAGCTCGAATTTATACAGATATTTAGCAAAACATTCATTACACCACAATCAAGTGAGGGACAGTGCTAGGCCTGCAGTTTTCTCTCTTGCAATTCAATTTCACTGTTCCCTGTTTGTGGAGAATCATTTCTGTATCAGAAAGTGGAAGTATGCAAAATGTTTCAAGTTTGTAACTTTTTAAATTTGAAACATCCTACCTATCTTCACTTTTCCATTTAGCTTCTTCATGCACCTCGTTTTTTAATAGATTGGAAAGCGAGTTATCATCTCAGACATTAGTTGTTGTTGTTGTTGTTGTTGTTTCGTTTTGTTTCTAAATTCTCAATGTAGTATACAAGTCCAAGGAAGTTTTGTCCTTCAATAAGTTCATCCAAGAGGTAATTGGACTTGATCCAAGCACAAGTAGGGCTAGGCAGAGGTCCTACATATCTAAAGAACAAACACCTATTCAGTTTATATATTATTATTAAGTGTAAGTCAAAAGAACTGTGCTGCTGTAGGGACAGATGCTGGTCTTGCTCCCTTTATTTAAAGAATAAACAGTTTTTTAGGGGCGGGGGGGGGGGAAATGAACTGGAAATTTAAGGCTGAATTTATGAACTTTAAATGCTAGAATTTTCCTCAAGCACACTCATTATTTAAGAACTTACCTTTCTTATAAGCTACAGTAGCCCAAGGTGTTATTTAGTTACACTCTTAAGTGCTCAGTAACTAAGGAGCCACTACAATAAACTTGCAATCCAATGTCTATTATATTCACGCTGTGCACCTTCTTGAACACTGTGGTTATAGGAAAGGAACAGCTAGCCTGATTTATACTTGAATATTAGAATTCATATTCCTTATTTGTAAGGAAGCATAGCAATATTCTAGTAGGGCTGAAGTATACCTCAAATTATATTGTATTGCCACAAAAGCCATAATGATTGTTCCTTTGATTACTACAAATGTTAATCAGTGACTTTGAAGGAATAAGGGATGGGCTGCATTCAAAGTAGCATTATTCATATGACTCAATACTTTTTTTCCATATTCTTCTGTCCCAAACCTACTCGTGAGCTATGTCTTTACTATTTCTAATTATAATTAAAAAAGCCAAGACCTGAAGACAATCTTTTTATTACATAAATCATTGCAAGTATGCACACAAGAACATAATTTCCCAGTTCAAAAGATAAATGATAAAAAAACGTTCTGTATTCTTGGAGCATTTATTTAAACTAATTTATACCGTCTTCATTAAGGATTTGCTTAAAGAATTCTCTTCAAATTATAACACCAATGCAAATTATGTGAGAGGAAACTTAAACTTGTAGCGTATCCTCTATCTGAAATTTATGTTGTCTCCTGATAATAAATAACAACACAAACATACTAAAATAAAGCAAATATTACTTTTGAGTGATGAAATTCCAGATCAAGCAAAGGCACTCTGAAACTCCTGAATCAATTTTATTCAAGCTGTCATAGTCCCTTCCTCAAGCATTGCTGAAAGCCGGTAGTTTTCTACTCAATTTGTAACACATATTGTGAGATGGGGTTGAAACATTTAAGTTAAACAAAAGAAAAGCCCACCCCAAATCTACCAAACACGTAGAAAATTATGGCCCTCTCTATATGTATAAAGAACACAGCGTCAACCAGTTAGTGCCATTTCCCTCTTCTTCAAAATAACCCTAGTCAACAGAAGATTGCTTATCTTATTTCAGAAGTTAAATATGAAATTGGAAATATTCTATTCATTGGAACTAGGAAATATTCACACCAGATTTCTTAAAAAGTCAAATATGAAAGTACTGTGTTTTTTTTAAAAAAGGAATATATCTTTGTAATCAGCTGTTCCAATGGAGAGCTACAAAGCGACTAGCAACATGCCAATTTTATGAACATGATCTGGAGGTGGGTGGAAGAGAAATCCAGGAAATTGCAGGCTAATTAGCTTAATGCTGGTTGCAAGTAAATTGATGGGAAGCAATCTCTATATTAGGAATCATTAAGAAAGGAGTCAAAGACAAAATTGTCAGAAATGTAACGCTTATAATCACCCTACAATGATTTAGAGTACTCTGTATAATTTTAGTCACTGAGCCATCCCAAAGGATATTGAAAAACTTAAAAAGGTGAAGCACTAGAAAATTATGAAACAATTGGTGTAGCTCTCTTCTGAAGAAAGCTTACTATATTTGATGATTTGGTAGAGAAAACAGTGTTTAGAATAAATGTCTAAAAAGACATATCTAAAAGGATATACTTATAAATAGCTAGTAGTTACATTTGTCATACATTCTCCAGTTTCTGGAGATACTTTACTTCCAAAAATCAAAATAATTTGGAATATTGCTCAATAAAGGGGGATACTTTTGCAATCATTATCAGTTTCAATATTATTGATTGTCTTCCAGTAACATTTTTTTTTAACTATGAAAATGGTATGAATTCCTTATGAGCCAAATGTGCCTAGTTTTAAAAATCTATCAAATTAAATTGTGCAATACAAGACTTAATTACCGGTAGTCATGCATACTCAGCAGCTGAAAATCAGGCACTCAAAATGGATGTTGATCTGGATACAGCTTTTAGTCTGGCTTGAAATTATAGCATTTATAATTTGTAATAGGTTTATTGTTTGCATCAGTCTGATATAATTAACAGTAATGAGTATATTCATTAACCTATGGATCTATGTATTATAAAATTGATCTGAAGCTCGTACATGTACCTTTTCTACATTTTTCATTTTATTTGGCAGGAGCTGATTGACTCATTGTGCTGTGGATGATCTAGTATTGCTTTTATATTGATTTGATTTAGCATGAGAACTGGGGAACATGCGAGAAAATTTTATTGACCAGCATGAGCAGAAGAATAAAAACTTTAGATCAAATGTTGTACCCATTAGGATTGCAACATAAGTTTAGTACCAATTTTAGGATTATTTTTTTTGCTGGATTAGTAGTATAAAATAGATCTGTACAAAACAACTTCAATTTGCTTCAATAAACTGTTTGATATCAATCTGATTTGGTAACTGGAAGAAATAATCTCCTTTACCTTGACAAATAAATTTTGGTGGTCTCAAATTGTTTTAGGCAAGCGCTATGGGAGAAGATTTCACTAGATACTTTTCTTCCAGGACTAGCCAAACTACTTCTAGGTTAGATGGTTTAGAATTTGCCTGCACGATGCTGCAAAGACAGTCATGGATAACTTTGGTGAACAGTGTGGAAAAGGCCTCGGCATTCTTCCTCAAGGCTATAAAAGGCAGTTTTCTCAAAACTAGAGGCATTCAACAAACAGGAACAGGTTGAATTCCTGTTGTTGGCCCACCTTAGAAAAAATTGTTTCTCTAGCTCTGAGAAAGATTGCCTTTGCTGGCTTTCTAGTTGAGCCTTGCATCAAGTGGGTGTGCCTGTGCAGGGAAAGCTAAGTGGACCCAGACATAGTGGAGCAGAAGAGAAGCCAGGGGTGGAGTGGGAGAGAAGACCAGGCTTTTCAGGAACCATGGAGGAAAGGGAGGAGGCCTATGTGCTGCTGACCCTAACCAGCTAAGGCCCTTCTGCCTAGGGGAGGTTTCTATGTACTGTTGGGCCTAATTGGCTGTGCCCTTTTGGCCTGGTAGGGCAGAGAGAAAGCCAAACTTCTTGAGAGTCTTTAGGGCTGTGGAAAACATCAATGCTAAGATATTCATTATGTTGCTGGTTTCCCATCAAATGACATTTAAAAATAGGCTGTCAGAATAAAACCAAGAATGACAAAAAGCAATTCAGCCAGAATTAAGTTCTTTACCTGCTGACGCACAATAGACAGAATCTTATCAGACTAAACTTTCACCCTAACGCTCCTGCCTAAGAGGCCAAGGGAATGACAATCCTTACCCTCTTTGTCTGTCATCTATCCATCTCTGGGGTGTGCTGCCTCTTGTGTGCCCCCCCCCCCCATCTCGGATATCCACTCTCCTTCTTAGGAGACAGTAGTTCACTGATTCACTGTAGTAAATCACACCAGCTACACCTCTGTGGGTACCACCTCTCATGTATATCCTGCAGGGATATTGGCATGCCGCAAAGTCTGTTAAACCAGTAAAATCTGGCCTTTAGTATATTCCCATGACTTCAAGGGGAAGGGGATGGTGGAGAAACAATAATTTTATTTTGCAATACATGAAAGTAGTGCTTTAAAGCTTTGCAAAGGAGACAGACCGTCTCAGCCTGTTACATAGATTCTTTCCAGAAGGACGTTTTGATATTAATTATTAAGAACATATTCAAACATTTACAGGAATACTTATTTTTAAAAAAACATGCACAGAGAAAAATGAAAGAAAAGAGCATAGCAAACTTTTTTTCCCCCTTATGTCATGGCTGATTTATCATTGACATTATTTTTAATAGGTTCTTTTATTTTAATTCTTAGTTAAATGACAAGCTGCTGCTTTCGAACAATCATAGGTGAGAATTATTAAATTAACCCAAATATGCATACATTCACAAAATGATATGATACATATCACACACACACACACACACACACACACACACCCCAATATGAAAAATTGAATCTAACTTCATAGCTGTTTTAGATTAATTTATTACTTCCTTTTCCATTAGGGACAATCAAAATATATTCTTGGGCTGTGCCAGGTGCAAACAGAACTAGGCAGAAGCAGAAAAACTAGAATCCAGCTTAAGCTGCCTCCTGGTTGTTATGTAGGAAGACAAAAATCAGATTCAGCTTTCCAGAGACCGGGCTTGCCGATTGGTTTCTCTGACTTTAACCTAGAAAGTGAATGGGTTGCTGCCACAAGACACTAGACCCTTTTTTTGACAGGAAGGGTGAAATATTCTTTCTTAGAAGATTACCAACTGATTCCTGACTTAAAATACTTTATGACATAGCAGTTTTGAAACATATTTCAAAGCAATACTTTCACAATTCTCAATTTTGCCTCTCTCCTTCCTAAGTCCTCTTTTTCTGTCTGACTGCCTGTCTCCTGGGATTTGTAATACCATGCTACCTGTATTCCTTTGTTAGATGATAAGGTGACCATTGTTTGGTGATATCTAACGTTAAACAATATTCCACAGATGAAACAGATTCATAAACATAATTACAAAACTACAAAAATTTCACTTGGTGTACTTAGTGGGAGTATCCTGAGTGTATTATCCACAGTGACAATAAAGTTCTATTCATTCATTCACATAATTCTATCATGACATTTGGAGGCTATCTTTGAAGAAAGAGGATTCAGAAGTACAGCTGGTGCAGAGTGCAGTGGCATGGACAGTTCTTGGAGTCAGAAGAATGGTACCTGTAACACCACTCCCTTGTAAACTGCATTGGTTGCCAGCCTGCCTCTGGGTGCAATTGGTATTGGTAATCACCTTTCAAGCCCAACATGGCATGGGTCCAGGCTACTTGAGGAACCATCTCATCTTGCTGAGTTTGGCCCATCCCATCAGTGCTGGCAGAGAAGTCATGTCGACCCAATTATTCTAGCTGCGGGGATCGAGGAGAAGGCTTTCTATGCCATTTTATCTGCCATCTGAACATCTTGCCCCACCCCCAACATGAGATCAGCTCATTCTTGACCTTTTCTATTTAGCAATAGTCTTCCAGGTCCAACTGTAATTATTTAGCAGTGATATCTGTATTGTGAAATATCACAACTTCAGAAATAGAAGAGACTATTATGTCACTCATTCCTGTTGAGACGGATCCTTTCTCAAATGTTTGACATTTATGTTCAAAACACTATCTCCTTTGGTGTTAAGTGGTTCAAAGGATGACTCAGAATCTAACGTAGTAAACATTCTCATATGTACTTCTTCTATAGTTCAATCATCAATATTTTGTTTAATATGGCATTCACATATATTGCAGAATATATCAGATTCTGTGCAAGAAGCATACTAGACTAGTCAGCAATAGTCAGCTATTTGTCCAGCTTCTTTAAACAAAAATTGTACTGTTCTACAGTGGATCTAGTTGACAATGACCACCAGCAGCAGCATTTGTTATATGTTTCACAGAATTACCTTTCCATGCAGGTAAAATATAGTTCATTAGTCAGATACCCTTTGATGACATATACAAGACAAACCACATTAATGTTCCAAGTAAACTTCATTGTGAAGCTGATGGGGCTCATAAATGTGCAATGGGGGAAAGAGAAAGGGGGTGAGATGGCAACAAATGTAAATCCTTGCTTGCAATTATTGCATAATGACATTTGCTGCCAATAATATTTTGTGCTTTCAAAATATCAGTCTCCTATCCTATCCTATCCTATCCTATCCTATCCTATCCTATCCTATCCTATCCTATCCTATCCTTTACCACCTTGTCCAACTTGATAAGAATTTCTATAGCTTGTACTTTGACCTGTATACAAGTTTATCTACATTCACACTCAGAATCTGGGGTCACAAGACCAGAATAAGTCATGATTAAATGACATTCCAAGCTCCCTTTCCATTTTTCCTCCCTTCAGGGACATTTCAAAGGCATGTAATTTCCAACATTTAAATACATATCAGTTTTCAACATTATACTCCTAGAGTTCTTTATTTTCTATCTGTTCCTCATCCTAACTTTAATATTGTGGGTAATGTGTCCTGGGATTTGTAGCTCTACACTACAAATATAGTGCTGCAAGATGCCTTCTCCCAATGCTCAATCCATTCTTCCCAATTCTCTGAGGGAACAATGCCTTCAGGGATGGGTACTGTATATTTCTAACCATGCTCATATTGTACAGAAAAGTCTTTTAAGACAGATATAGTCTTCAAATTGCCTTCCTATTCCTTCTTTAAAAGAGCCAAGGCTTTCATAAAAACAGAGATGAGTTTTAATAGATTATTGTGAATTATTAATTATAAATGTATAAATTAAACTCTATTTTCCTTTGAGAGGATACATACAGTCTAAGGCTGAAAATGTATTAAGGTCTCCAAATCATCTGTTCATTGTACTATTTGCCATTTTCTTTTCAGATGAATTTTATTAATTAAGCTTTAATGCAAGGGTAAATTAATTTAATATCTATATAAGATAAGGGAGCATTTTAAGCCATATCACTGAAAGAATTGGTCTTTTCAGCAGTTCTTCCATGCTAAGGATAAAATACACCAATCTTCTCAAATAATGCTTCATTGTAATATAAATTATTATGATTATGGCATATCAGAAGAACCATGGACCTCTACTCCTACCCATTATAATAAAAATATCTCGACATGCTGCAACAAAGAGAGCATTTAAGGACTGGAAATTTAACAGATGTAATAAAAAATATGGTGGAGGTGGTAGATTCTGGTTAATGGGAAAGTGATTGACTTCACTGCTGGGAAGACAACATTTTTCTTGCTGGGGAACATTAGAAAAGGAATTTTGAATGAAATTGTCAGTAGTGCAATGCCCTTTTGTATGTTTAAAGTGCAATAAGTTATACTTCAGGTCACCACAGTTTAAAAGGGATATCACAAAGTCAGAAACAGAGCAGGTTAAAAAAAGCAGTGAGCATGTACCAAAGGTTCTTTTCTAAAAGGCAATTGGACTTCCTTGGTTTTTTCTTGAAAACGTTTAGCTTCTCATCCAGGAAGCTTCTTCACTTCTCAAGGAAAAATCCAAGAAAGTTCAGCTGCCTTTTGGAAAAGAATCTTTGGGACAACCATGACCTGGATGATTGAGACTCTCCATAGACATTGATCATGAGAACTGAGGTCTCCTGTGAAGACACTGCTTTTCACAAATGATCTATCCATGTGAGATGATCCTATAAAAAGTCGTAAATGATCTCATGGAGATAATCAGAAATACTAATTCTAACTAAATGTGATCTGCAAATGAACTCATCTATATGCACAAATAGTGAATCAAAATGGATCTCAGTTTCCCATATAGTTTCTCAGTGATTCCAGTGTAGGAGGTTAAAAAGCCTTTCAGTCAAACCACTTTCAATTCAAAGCATCTGTTTTGGCTAGCCTGAGATGTTCAAAATAATTAGCACTGTGTTCAGAGCAGTTTTTCAAACCAGGGTGTTTCAAATTTGAAACAGTTTAACTCATAAAAAAAATGCACGCCATTATTCCAGCAGAATATATACATTTGAACAAATGTTGTTGGCAAGCTATTGTTTGAAATGCTGTTTATGTTTATTTACTATGTCTGAGTTACAGTTCTTTAGAAAAAAATAGTATTCCTTTAACATAGGAGACTTCACACATCAGTTCTTTTATGAAGACTATAGGAATATGTGCAGGGGTGGGATTCAGCCAGTACACACTGGTTCAGGTAAAGCAGTAGTTCCATCAATGAATTGGCCTGCCCCACTTGCTCCTGCAATGTTCTGTCCTTTATTCCTGTTCTGTCATTTATTCCCCTTGTTTGAAGCCCAGATGATCAGTGTGGCAGCATGCCTTGCCACACCTTAGCTGTTTTTCCTTACTGGGGCTACAGGAAAGATAAGTTTGTTTGCTATTTTCAAATTGAATGCATGCTCAAAGTGTGCACTCACCAAACTGGTTGTTAACCCGGTTGAATTTCACCCCTGCATATATGTGAACTCATACTGTCATTCACCATATTCAGCAGCTTCATCATAATAATATTTTAATTTTTAACCTTAAGAAGAGTGTTAAATTTAGACTATATACCTATCAGTGCAGAGGTACACATACACAATGTGGAAAACCATTCAAATCTAGAAAATGTAACTTCATAACACAGAGAATCAAGCAAGGAACAAAAATGCTCAATAATTCTTATTCTACACATGATACAGAATGTAAACATTTCTTAGCAGATATTAGCAAGATAAAGAATTCAAGCCCACTAATGTTTATATAAAACCTTCATGGAGTCCAATGTAAGCTTAAGATATCTTTAAAAATATTTTTTCCTTGAATTCCTAACAGCAAAAATTAAATTTATGTAGGCTGGATTTCTGTCTTGCAGTTTGTATGCCGATGTATTGATCTCATTACAATTGCAGTGTTATAGTCTGCTCAGCTCATTTGGAACTATCTCCAGAACAACAGCTTTTGTCTTTGTTTCCGAATTATGGGAGCATTATGGGCATAAAATGTATTTTCCGAAACTGCTTATGGAAAAAATATTACAATGCTGTTAATAATATATCCTATGCACAAGAAATTCAGTACTTTTAAAGCGATTTTTAAAGTATATGGTGTTGTTTGAATTTAAGATACCAAACACATTCTTCATGTACAAGTAACTGACTCTCAGATATCTGTTCAGATTTTGAATTACAGCATTCAACATTATGTAGTCAGAAATGTGTACTTTTGTTATTGAACAGGAAGGATTGTCAGACTTAATAAAAGGTTTTTATGCAATTCAGTGACTTACACTTCCATGACTGTTAATAAAAAGGCCTGCCTGTTGTTGCACAATTGATTTACAGTTTAATAGTCACGCAGTCATCTCTTCAGAACGATCGAGCAGACATTTACAAAATAGGTTTTTCCATAGCATACTTACCAAGCACACTAATTCAGCTTCAAGGCAGAGCAGAGCCATTAAGAGTTAGAATACAAAAGGAAG
>JANHFR010005681.1:497257-508030 GCA_032468015.1 Mimophis mahfalensis
GGAACCTCCACCTGAGAGCCCCGCGACGCCGCGAACCACAGCCACTCCGTCTTGGTTGGGTTGAGCCGGAGCCTGTTTCTCCCCATCCAGACCTGCACCACCTCCAGGCACATTATAGTGATAGCAGCAACATGCCTGTTGTATGAGAATAATAACTAAGGATCTTCTCAAAATTTTAGTATTCTAATTATTTTGATTCAGTTAACTAATATATGCACACAGTATATAGCAATAAAGATTTTTATCACTCTAAGCACATTTATACGGTATTACTCATTCTAATTTTGGCTGTGCATGTGAAATATATGTATTTAATTGTTTTAAAGAGCAATAGTTA
The DNA here is from genome assembly GCA_032468015.1 of Mimophis mahfalensis. Lineage (NCBI taxonomy): Eukaryota > Metazoa > Chordata > Lepidosauria > Squamata > Mimophis > Mimophis mahfalensis. Next base: position 497,595 of record JANHFR010005681.1, read on the forward strand.
TCATCATGATTATGTATTGATAGTCCATCTGTGGGTAACATTGTTATGATCAGTTAATTAGATAGAAGATTGATAGCTTATTTTCACTGAAACAAGTGTGGGAAAATCACCCTATTTATCTTCTGGGATAATTCTTTTCTTATTTTCCTTGAGGGCTGTGTAGGATGGTCATTATGGGCAGCTATCAAGAAACTTCCTTTCTCGTACACAAATTAATATTGAGAGTGACATGCATGTGGATGAATTGTTTCTGAATTGTGAGGTCAGGCAAAAATATACACATAATTGATCAAACGATCTTGGTGAGAGAACTGAGAAATCAGCCAGCATTAATATTGTTTTTGCCATGTCTGTCAGTGCATTCTTATATTGCTAAAGGACCTTTGGGTCCGTGCAGCTTTGAAGGATCCCTGATAGATGGTTGACCAAATTGATCTAGGCTGAATTCAGTTTTTGATTGACTGTGGATGGTAAAAAAAAAAAAAGGGGGGGGGACATTGCAAGGGGCTTTTTCTGATCTCACAGGTTTTGATGTACATTAGATCAAGTTAAACAAATCAACAAACCTTAAGCCTAGATTAGACACAAGAACTGTGTAATTCAGAAAGAGATAAAAGCCAATTCAAGTCCTAGAAGTAATGGCAGAAAGATCAGACTCCAGAATCCCAGTAATAGCTTAGGCTAGATAATAGAAACAAATGTGTTACAAATATTGAGCTTTCAATTAGGAGACTAATTGCAGTTCACTTATGTATTCTTTTTTATTTTAGAAATCCATCTGGTGTTTAGTAGAAATATAAATATGAAGGAAAATTTATATAATCCATGATCATTGGAGCCAGTGCAAGAAAAAAAAGCCTTACATTTTTAAATGTTTTCTCAGTTTTGCATTCTGACTAAACATGCTTTCTTAAAAGAATTTTATATCATTTTATAGTTAAAAAAATGGAATTCTGGTGAGAGAGAGCATCACCAGTAGGAAAATGGAAAAAGAAATGAAAGAAGCAGGCTCAGATGCGTGTTTAGACATAATACGACTGTATAGAATGTGATCATTATTTCACATACCCCGTTAAATATAATGAATTAAGGCTATTGTGGTCAGTGTTATACTGCAGAATGTATTCCACTGAAATTAATGGGAGCTTAAATTATGTTTGTGCTACTTTGGTCACGCTGAAATTAATTACTGATTTTAAGTTAAAAATATAAATGATACAATAATTCTATTGCCATTTTAATGCTGTACTTCAGATTTAAATTAAGTTACCTGAATTTAGAACTAGAGTGTAAGAATCAACTGTTTTTGCTCTTAACTCCAAGTATCCCATGGGGGACATTGAGGTAGAAATAAACCTCAGAAACAAGGACCCCAAACAACATACCTTTTTATTACAGAATGCGGAGTAAATGTGCTAATAAGACTTTAGGGGGTTATTTAGAGAATTGTTAAGTAGCTTTGGTGTTTAGAAAGGTCACATTTTTTCATTATTTGGTACATATGGAACTGAAAACTGCAGAAAATTGTTCATTAAGGAGAAGAAATCTGTAGTCTGAATCACTCTAAAGGAAGCGTCTGTTGCATATTCAGCATTTGTTCTGCTCACAGGGAACATACTGATGAAAATGGATAACTATGGAGGAACAGGGTTAAGATAAAGAACTAGATTTTTTGGAAAAAAAATCTACAACTAAGCTGTCTGTTCTTAGGAAACAGAACAGATAAAATAGGACAGAGGTATGAAAGAATCAAGTAAATATTGCTTGCATGAACTTGCCTATGCATGAGACGGGTTCAAAAGACTCAATCAGATGTTCACTTTAGCATGCCATTATGCATTGCATATCAAGTAGTGGCTGCAGACTTAACCTACTTACCTAGTCATATTCAAGTGTCATTGGCAGAAAGCAACCCATGTACACCAAATGTCACCATTCCAAAGAACTTCCCCAAATCCATTCAGCACTCAGAGACAAAGTAGAGAAGTCATGCTGGCACATCTGGGAAAACCCAAATCTGAAATTCCAGGTTTTCTCTTCATAGCTGAAAATCCCAGAGGGATGCACTTAGCAGGAGGCAGCGTAAAGAATGGCTGGCTAGAACAGGGTGGCTGGACATCTGTCTTCTGCAAGTTGGGATGTGTGCACTAGTCTGGCTTTCCTGTCATCCCTGACTGAATAGAAGGATATGGTCCCCTTACTGTGTCCACTGTGGCCCTGGATCAGGGAACGTGAATATTGGCTGTGTTAGTCCCCATCTTGGCAGGCTGGCTTGGTTCCGTGGTGAGTAGCTCCTGAACTCAAGGCACTCAAACCACTCTGGGAGACCTGTTAAAGACTGGTTCTATGAGGGGGCAGCAGGTTCCATTCTCAGGAGTTGTTGGAGCCCAAAGGTCTAAGTTCTCTCCATTCAGGACCATGGGCTGGACTCACCAGGCTGGATTCTAGTTGGTACTTGGGCAGTCTCATCTTAGGTCTCATCTCCAAAACTGGATCAGACTGGCAGAGTTTCCAGGATTCCAGTTCCTTAGGCCAAGCACCCGGCTTACGCTCCACTTCTGCAACTTCAATGGCTCACACCACTTCTTCGGAGGGAGAATTCTGGGTCTCAACAAGCACCCAGTGTCCATTTCCATGACTCCCTCTTCAGCAACTTCCTTTGCTTCCATCTTCCCTGAGTCTTTGCACCACCCAGTAGGTAGCAGCTGGGGCTCAGGACCCCAGACAGCCCCCAGTTATCAGAGTTCTGCTTGGCAATTTAGAGATTCGGGTTACTGTCAATGTTCCAAAGAAACTTCTTCATATCCATTCAGCACTCAAAGATCACCCAAGTAAGAATTAATATAGAAAAGTCATATTGGCACATCTGGGAAAACTATTTCCCTAAGCAATTTTATCTTCAAGGCAAAGTTAAGGATGCTGTGAAAGAAATGAGGCAAAGATACAGGGCATAAAATTCCATAATGTGACTTCCACCAACAATGGAAAAGTGAAAAGGTCCCTACAAAACATAATTGAAAAAATATTAGAATGTGCAGAAATGGATACATTAACATTAAAATCAAGAAAAAGGAAGAAACTGAATATTTTTTAACGTGGGACTCATTTTATCAAAGGCTAGCCAATAAAAACAGAAGTTAGAAATATCAAAATATAAGAGAAGGGTTAATTTTATAAGGAAAGTTTATTAAAATGGATAAGCAAATACTATTATTATTGTGAGACCAATACCAATGTGATTAATACTATTGTAAATAAGATTATTATTATCTCTCAAATTATCTGTATGCAGACAACACACAACACTGTTTATTTAGAAATGGATTTGTATATGTAATAAAACCTTTCAAAACTGAAAAAAATATGAGTTTCCCATAATATGAGTTCCTGCCTATGCCGTGATATTGATTTACAGTAGTAAAACATGCAGGTAGTCCTCAACCTATGGCTGCAATTGCAATTGGTATTGCAATTTCAGTAGCTAAGCAATGATGTTGTAAGTGAGTTATCAAGTGATTATATAGTCATGAAATGAATCAACGTAGTTGTTAAGTGAATCATGTGGTCATCTTTCCTTGTCAGAAACCAGCTGAGATTATGGGATGATGCAACTGTCATAAATGTCAGTTGCCAAGTACCCAAATGGCAATTCCAATATTACAAAGGTAACATGATGCTATAACTTTGAGCATGGACCATGTCACTTTCTCTGTGTCTGTCTTAACTTCATAATAAATCAAGGAGTTTCTGTAACCCATTTGCACTTTATACTCATTCCTGCTCCAGAGAACCTGTTGGGTCTGGTGATTAAAGCTCCAGGCTAGAAATCAGGAGACAAATCATGAAAGCTGGCTGGATAACTTTGGTCCAGTCACTTTCTCTTAATCCACAACATCAGTCTTAAGTGACAACTCTGTTGGTCAATTCCTGTCACAACCAATGGATCAATATTCAGTTGATCCAAAAAAGTGCATCCTGCATCTGCAAGAAAAATACTAGGAAGAAAAAAATCTCATCCCTGCTCACTTTGCCAATTTGAACTAGGTGAGCAGGGATGAGATTTTTTTTCTTCCTAGTATTTTTCTTGCAGATGCAAGATGCATTTTTTTTGGCCAGATTGAACTATGGGAGACAAGCAGTTCCTCAAATAACTTGGCCCTATACCATCTAGAGCAGGGGTGTTGAACTCAAGGCCCAGGGACCGAATCTGGCCCATGGGATGCTTAGATTTGGCCCATGGGGCTGCCCTGGAAACAGCAAAGGACCACCTGGCAGTGCCTCTGCCAGCAAAAACAGAGCTATGGAGGGCCGCAGACATCCCTCCTGAGCTCCGTTTTCACTGGCAGAGGGTTGCAGGAGGTTGTTGGAGCCAAACATGGAGCTTGGGAGCCCATTTTCGCTGCCAGTGCGCTCGGGCCACCACAGACACCCCCAACATGTATGATGTTGAACTGGCCTTGGCCACACTCACCCCAGCTCCTCAAGGTCAAACACAATCCTGTTGCAGCCCTCAATGGAATCAAGTTTGACACTCCTGATCTAGGGCTTTGTAGGCCATGACCAGAATCTTGAATTGCGCCTAGAAGCAAACTGGCAACCAGTGCATCTGATAAAGTAGAAATGTTACATGGTTATATTGAGGCATGCCATCACTGCCCATGCTGATGAATCCTAATTTGAGTATTACCATTCTTACCTTCTTGATCTCCTGCAGTCAAGGATACGATTGCTTGTTTTGGAAGGCTAGAAGGTAAGGGATGCATTTTCACACAGAATTACAACAAAGAACAAAGCCAATTTTGATGAGATTGATGCTTTTTTGTTACTATGGAAATACAATTCTGATTATTTTTTCTTTACAAAAATACAGTTTGCTGGAGGAATATGTTGAGAAGTAGGACTGGGATAGATCACTTCTCATAAAATTCATATAGCAAAATGAGAAAAAGCCACTCCAGCATATTAAAAACAAATGTCAAAAGACTCTATGCCCAAAGTTGCTACCTCCCCATCCTAGTGATTTCTTTTCTATCTTAAACTGAAAATGCAGCACTTGTGCATTTGAAGCAGGGTAAGCATAACCAGTGACCAATTACATTTGCTTTCTGAAGCCAAACAAAGAAGGAATGTTAGCTAATGCAGCTAAATGTTGTTTTAGGCATTTCATGCAGAAAATATAGCCATGTTTAAAGCTCCATGTCCCTGTTTTTGAATTCTCAGTGCATCTTCCAAGTGCCACTGAGGCACATCAAGAAGTTGGCATTTGATAATATGGTTACATTTGTTCTTTGAGTTTTTAACATCCTTTAATTTTTAACTTAAATCAGCATGATAAAATACAGCTATAATCATAGTTAATGTGAATTAAATGTGACTGATTATTTCCTGTGCTCTAAGAAAGAATATTAATGATAAACCATTGTAGGCACTAAGTAAGAAGTGAAGACATTTTGAACAGTTCTAGTGTGTACTGCTTAGGAGTGAAGCTTCCCTGATAACAATAGTTTATTTATAAGTTTTGTTAGGGGTTTAAGCATCCTAGGTCCTTGAAGATATGTTTATTTTTCCTTTTAAGCTTCTTTGTCCTTGCAAGCCTTAATCTTACATGGCTTCTTTATGCATATTGTGAAGGTAATTGAATGCTTTACCATTTTACTTACACATCTGGGAAACAAGATACTCATCAAGGTGTATGCTTATCTGTTGGCAGCTATCTTTTTACAAAAAACTGACTAGTGACTTGTTCATTATAAAGTTTTAATCTCATCAGGTTATACTTCCTAATGCTCAGCTGATATTTTTGTTAATTGAATCAATTAGCTTATCTTCTAAATTATGGGAGAATCATTTGAGACCCATATATGGGTAGTCCTTGATGTATGACCACAATAGGGCCCCAGAATTGTGGTCATTAAGTAAGGCACTCATGGGATGCTTGCTCAACAATTGAAATTCTGTCCCTTCCTAAGCAGAGAAGGGAAATCCTTCTGCAAATGGCAGCAGCTTGCAATCTTCCTCCTAGCTTCTATAATGAATTTCTGCAGAAGCCAGCTGAGAAAATTGCAAAAGAATGTTTGGCAACCAGCCATAACTATGAACAGGTTGTCAGTTATCTGAAATGCAATCTTGCAACCTCAGGCGTTGTGTAACAATAATAATTTCAAGAATGGGGCATAAATACTCTCATAACTTTAAATGGTTGTTAAATGACTGTTTGTAAGTCAAGGACTACCTGTAGACAACCAGCATTCAGAATGTTCCTAGAAACATTCTAAGTTCTGGAAAAATTAAAATTTTTTAGAATGGATGTGATGGATTTTTTTAATTTAAAAAGGAATGGGAAGGATTAATTGACAATATTGACTTAAGGTGCACAATGTACTTCTTAGCCCAGCCCAGCCCCATATCTGCCAGACTTTTTCATTTTATGAACATTTAAAGGGTAAAACACATATGCATAGTTACATACATTATCTCATTGCTCCTCCGAAGCAATTTAAAATTCTTATAGTATTTGTAAGGAATCTTAGTAGAAAAATGAATATTAAACACAGCTAACTGTGATTACACTAAAATGATCCCACATGTGATTACATAATGATATCTGGCTCATGATTATATATCTATGTCAGTATACCTAATGCAAAGATGCAATTTGCTGCATGTGTGTAAATTTTCTATCCTTGGATGCCGGTACAGATACATGAGTGAGTGAGAGAAAATCAATGAGAGGCTGCAGTTTGTTCAAAGGAAATGTTTGCCAGTCTTATTATTGCTCACACAGTGATTTAAGAAGCCAATTTTATCCTCGGAGAGTTTAAACAAAAGAATGACTATCCAATCTCACAGATTCGTCATTTTGAAAACTGTTCCTGCCATTAAAAACACTGCTATAGGTCTTCCATGGCAATAAAGTTTAATGTTGCAAAATATCCTACTTTGAAATAAAGGGTAATTTGTTGCCTTCATTTGTCCTATCTATTGTTTTCCTTCCCAGTAAGAACTAATTTTGTTTGCTAAGCTCAGGCTAGATGCTAATGCTTATTAAATGCATATTCAAATCCTGCAGTCTCAAGCAAGCTGCTGCAGTGCCTGCTCAATGCAGCTTAGCTGCCATAGGTGCCTTAACAACTACTTTTCCCAAGGGCTGCCCGTAATGAAGAAGTCAATGACCTGTAAATTACTACTAAAACACTCAAGCTGGTCTTGCAGACCAATGCTCTTGATTATAGTCTATAGTGCACAGAGTTCAATTTCTATTTAAAACAAAGAGCTAAGTATTTTAAAAAAAATACTTGGCGTATAATACTAAAAAGTTGGAACTTCTGCTGCATGGCAAAGGAAAGAAATCCTAAAAGCAGACAAGAAGAGTTAAGTTCCTCCATGTAGTGTTGCATGGCTGCAATTCTTACAGAATGAATGCTTAAGCATAGAGCGGGTTCTTTCTGCATATACTGTGTTTGATAGTTCCGGATGTCTGCAGACATATAGATGTCAAATGCAGTTAAAGACAATGAACAGACAACGATAAACAGTCATGACTCAATCAAGAATTGCAACCTGCAATCATGATGAACTCTATACATCAGTGAACTTCATAGAATCATTTCAGACAGCTACAAACCAAATTTATGACAATGTACTGGTCCCTACCTTTTTCAGCTTTTCCCTGTCAGATGGCAGTGATTGATCATCTTTACTTGTTAAGCTAGATTACCTTCTTGCCCCATACCTGCTACAGTTCAATAAGCCATAAGTCATTAACATGAGAACAAAATTTCAGATGGTTCCCAATGGTATCTGAAAAAAAAAAATCAAACCATATTTATCCAGAAAGATGGAAAGTTTGACTTCAACTCACAAAGTAGTTAAAATTGATTTGACCCAGGAATGCTTCCTTTAAGATTATTGATGTTGATGTTTTCTGAAAAGAAAGAATGAAAGAAAGAAAGAAAGAAAGAAAGAAAGAAAGAAAGAAAGAAAGAAAGAAAGAAAGAAAGAAAGAAAGAAAGAAAGTTATTTTTTCCCCATGTTCTTGAAACATTATATTTTGAAAAAGTATTCACCAGTTTTAATAAAAGCTACTTGGACATGTTTTGGATTGTAACTCACTATTTCATGTGTGCAACAGCATAATGGAACGAAAATTATCTGTAAAACTTTTTTTTGTTCTAGAATTTTGCTATAGATCTTGTTGATGCTTGTATATCTTTTCTACCAATCAAACAAAAGGAACAGTTGGATTTTTTATTTTTTCCCCCCATGTTATTTTCTTTACTGAAATATCTAGAAGAAATAACTTTAGTGAGTCTGTCAATCTTTCTCACTAAATAATTCTAGTGAGTCTGTCAGGACTTTTCCAATTCTAAATTGGGGAAGAATAGACAAATTAGATAGAAAAGGTCTCTTAGGGAAACATTTGGAATAGATCAGATTTCCCCAAGATTTCAGTTTTCTTTGAAATAAAACTTTCTTTTTCACTAGCTATGCTTGCATAGCTCACAGACCAAGAATTTCGTGGTATTGGTGATAGGTAATAAGTCACTGGATTAAGTGAGAAGGATGAAAGTATCTTATGAATGAACACAATAATGAAATGTGCCCTTGAAAAGTCAGAGGAAATCTTTGCAACAATGAAGATCTTCTGAAGCTCTAAAATTTGTCATCCACTGTACCAACACCTATCAGAGCAAATGATTTCATCTCCATCAATTATTGCCTTAGCATTTACCTAGCAGCAGGAGACTATTAATATCTTACGATAACTTTCCCCTCCACTGACATTTCTCTTAATTAGCCTTTTTAATGAATATGTCTCACAGAAGAAGCCAGATGGATACTCCCCCAAAAACATATCTGATGTATGATATGTGAACAATTCAGAATATTAATACCTGAAATAGAAGGATCTATTCAGTAGAGCACATACAGAAAAGGTGGAAACAGAAGTAGTCTCCCAGAACTGTGGGAATATAGGATATATAATTTATTTTTAGTACATAAATACAGTTATTTTATTTTAAACATTTAATCACTCTTTAATTCTTTCATTTTTACATGGGGAATTAATAAATACTGGGCAAATAAAACCCATTTTTCGGTAAAACTTATTCAAATTAATAACAAAGAATTTGTTTTTATTACCTTTTTTTCCCAAGGGAGAAGAAAATTGCCTTTTCAAAGAAGAGATTTTTTCATTAGAGAGGTGCATTTCTATTGTTGTAAGATTCTGTGTGATTAATCTTTTACTGAATATTAATATTTTCCTTAATGTGGAGCTTCACTGGCTGTTCTGGATATTCCAAACTCATGAAAAATCATGAAAAAATTCTTCTCAATGAGCTTTTTAAATTGTCACTATTAGGGGGAATCATATCCATTGAGAAATTGTTGGGAAAAAAACCTTCTTCACTATAGAATTCTCTGGTAAAGAATCTGGAAAGGTTCTATTTATCCAAGCCCTGGGTGAAAGAGATTACTTCCTTACCTCTGTAGTCATTTACAGCTGCCTTCTGAGCTCTAAAATGCTCAGTTAACTCAATGTCTATGGAGATTCTCAGTCTTGGTTGTCCAAACATGGTTAGTTAGAATAGAAGTAACTTCTTGAATGAGAAGTGAAACATTTTCAAAGAAAAAGCAACATCAAGAAAATCCAGTGGCATTTTGGAAAAAGCACCTTTGGGATGTTCAGTTAACTAAGTATAGGTAAGAACCTTAGGACAGATAAGTCCCATAAATAATACCCCTCCATGTTGCTTAACAATGACAACAGTGTTGAGGGTTTTTTTAATTATTTATTTATTTATTTAATTTTATTTTATTTACATTTTTATACCGTTCTTCTCCCTAGGGACTCAGGGCGGTTTACAGGGCATTAAAAACATGAAATACAAAAATTAAAATAAGATTAAATTAACACATGCCCTAACAAACAGTTAAAACCCTAATAAAATCCCCTCAATCCAGGCCAGCTGATGCAAATAAAAGCATTTTCAGCTCCATGTGAAAGGTCTGGAGGTCCGGTGCCATCCGTAATTTGACCGGCAGCAAATTCCACTGGACAGGGGCCCCCACAGAAAACGCCCTTCCCCTAGGTGCTGCCCGCCGGCACTCCCCTACCGCCGGCACCCGAAGGAGGCCCTCCCTATGGGCACGAACCAGACGGTGGGACAATGATTGCGGCAGCAGGTATCCCCTCAAATGCTCTGGTCCCAAGCCATTAAGGGCTTTATAGGTCATCAGATCCTTACAAAAAGGTACCAAAGAAAGAAAATTCTCTAATTTTTCATTATCAACTAGTTTTGCATAGGTTTTTCCCAAAACTTGTTATCCAGGGTCCTTGGGTTCTGGTTGCCCTCTGTGTGAGATTCAAGGTGCTGGTTATGACCTATAAAGCCCTGAATGGCTTGGGGCCAGAGTATCTGAGGGGACACTTA
>JANHFR010005682.1:34678-45827 GCA_032468015.1 Mimophis mahfalensis
ACACAATTTAAAAGCTTAAATAAAAAACCCCTGAGTTTCCTTGTTGCTACATGCCACCTCTCGGGATTCCAAAACCCATCCTCAAGGTACTTCTTTCCTCAGGAGGTACAAGTCTGTGATGGAGTAGGTTAACAGCACCATCAGTGACCACGGGAGAGGGCCACGGCAAGAATAAAAGGGGAAATTGACTGAACTGAATACAGTATATTTGGAGAATCATGTAATTCTTGGGAGCGAGTTGTGGATTTTTGTTGTTCTCAGATATTAGGAATGCTCCTGACACAGTCCAAGACTTCGTCATAAATGTGCAAAGTACTTGGCATTAGCTGCTCAGATAACTTTATACTAAACCAGTGCAAACCTTCTGTATGCAGGTAACCTGAGGATTCATGGAAGTGAATCTTGCACCTTGAACACGATCACTCTCTCCTTTCACCCACGCGTTCGCTAATTGAATGTGAGGCTCATTAAGTGCACATGAGGTATCTCAAGGTGGGGAAGGCCATGAGGAGGCCTAGTGATGGAGCAGACCATCTAAGGCCTCCAACCCACTGAAATACCTCATGCTCCCCACAATTGCACCCACCACCCTCCCAATCCTGCCGCATCGTGTCACTTACCTTATGAAGATCTGTCTCCTCTCCAGCATCTCTGTTTCTTTGCCTGCTCCCAGCAAGAACAGAGGAAGAGCAGAATGAGGACGCCCTGCTCGGCTTCTCTGATTACCGAGCCTGCTTTGGCCGGCAGCCTCACTGAGTCTCATCCAAAGGCTTCCAGGCTCCATGCAGAAAAGTGTTTGCATGAAGTGAGGCTTTGGGGCAGTAAACTCACATTGCTCCATGATCCTCATTAGCATGCAACCATTTTTCCTGCAGAGCTTGGAACCTTCCTGGTGCCCTGATCCCACAGGCCATCAGGCACTCATTCTCTGCAATGTAGATGGGTGCCTGAACTCATGTGAGACCACACCCCACAGAAGTTTCCAGCCTTTGTCTGGGCAAAAAGTGTTTGAGCTATTCTAGGGGGGTTGAAAACAGAACGAATTGCTCTGTTTTCCAACTGCTCTAGGGTTGCTGAAACACTTGGTGCTCTGATGAAGAAAGCAAACTTTGTTTGCATGGAAAGGGGTCACTTGAAATCAGAATGAAATGCTCCATTTTCAAGCGCCCTATTTCCATGTAGACAAAGTTTCCAGTCTCCATCAGAGCACCAAGTGTTTGATTGACCTTGGGGCAGTTAGAACTGAGCAAATCACTCTGTTTCCAACTGCCCCAGGGTCTCTTAAACACTTGGTGCCCTAACAGAGACTGGAAACTTTGCATGGAAATGAGGCTCTTGAAAATGGAGCTTCTCTTCAGCAGAGGCCTTGAGGAAGGGCCTTTCTTGGCAAAAATGGAGCTCCAGAGTGATGCATGCTCCATCTAGGTGCTCCATTCTCTGCAGTAAAGATTTCTGCAAAGATGGCAAAAGGCTTTGCAAAAGGAGGGAAAGCTTTGATGTTTCAGGCCTTCCCTCAATTTGCAAAGCCTTTTGCTGCAGTTCTCATCCAGGCCTTCATTTGCAGAGAACAGGAGCCTAAAGTACTGTGAAATCATGTGAGATCAATAGTGTAAGTTCTTGCACTACTGATCTAGAGTGATCTTGCCACTGATCTAGAGTGATCTTGCTGGACTTTAGGTCTCCATTCTCTGCATACACACCAAAGGCCAAGAAAGCAAAGGCTCTCTAGATCTTCGTAAGGTAAGTATCCATAAACCTAGTGCCTGTGGAGACCTGGCACGGTGGGAGGGAGGGGGAAATAGGCAGGGCGAATATTGCAAAGCCTCTGCAGTCGTTTGTAAGAGCAAACAACTGCCGTGGTGCTGCAACATTCATAGTTCAGGATTTGTTCATAAACGCTAGGGGTGCTTATCCCACAACTTCAAACGTTCGCTAAGGGAACGCTCATACGTGTATTTACATTTATATTATTTATATTACCTATATATACATTTGTGATTGATTTGTACTGTGGTGAGTTAGAATACAGTACTGCATCCTAGTTCTGCTGACTGCCAGCTGTTTGATCCTAACCAGCTCCAGGTTGACTCAGTCGTCCATCTTTCCAAGGTTGATAAAATGAGGACCCAAATTGTTGGAGGCAATATGCTGACTGTTAAACATCTTAGAGAGCTGTAAAACAGTATGGAGCAGTATATAAATCTATGTGCCATTGCTGTTGCTACACAGGAGCTCAAAAGTTAGGAGTTAACATCAGCTAAAGTGATGTTTAGTGACTTTGTTGACTGTATGTTAAACTGTAATATGACTTCTTTTAAAAAGACTACAAAATAACCAACTTACAACAATGATAAAATAATTTAATCTTTCTCACTGAATAATTTCTCAGTATTTATAAAATAATAATTGTTTCACTGTGTCACAACAGATTGTTTTTATTTAAATATTAGGATCTTCTAAATCAGGACATATTGTTACGTGTGTCCATGAAGGAGAAGAAAAAAAACAGACTTCTGGTACTACGGGCACAAGAGGAACAAAAAGGAAGGTTTCAGATACTACTCCCAGAAGACGATCTGCCCGAAATATTAAAACAGAAACTTCATATCAGTGTCAGAGTTCACCAAAATCCAGCAACTCTGGATATGAGGCCAGTGGTGATGGTAGCTCATTTGTGAATGTTTCTTTTACGGAATTGGAGAAATTAACTTCCAAACGGAAAGCTAAAAGAAATGTTAAACAGCAGGAACCTTTGGCTAAAAAGAAACTAAGAAGTTCTGGGCGTTACGGAAAAGCATCTAATAATATAGACTTTGGTGAACCTGATGAGACAGAGATAACCCTTCTATTAGACAAAGGCAATTCGGCAGACAGTGAAAATACCACCTCTGACTTTATTCACAAAAATGATGTTGACACTGAATCTTCTAATGGCTTAGAAAACTCCGATGTAGCATATGAGAAGAAACCCAAGGAACACTGCTGTGAAGGGCAAGATACATTGGATATCTTAGAAACTGGTTCCTATGTTCAAGATCCTCCTTCACTTGCCTTAGAAAAAGCTGCTGGTTCTTGTGCTGAGGATCTTCCTTTGCTCATTCTAGACGAAAACACTGAAAAATGTGAAGAAAAAGTTGACACTGAAACTGAAAACAAATTATGTTATAAAAATATTGCTGAGCAAGATCAGCATTTAAATATTTCTGGAGAACAATTGTGTGATAATATTACATTTACTCAACAGTCTCCAGAAGTAGGTATCCCCACCATTGAATTGCCAGCAAAATTGGATCCTCTGGCAGTAACATATCAAATAGTAGAAAGTCCTGGGAAAGAATTAGAAAAAACAGAATGCATGTTAATAGTACATGATACTTCAGCTGTTTCTAAACATGAGTTGCTAGGAGGAACAGAATCTGTTCCAGTAGCAGATGATTTATTGGCTGATACTAGAAATGAATTCCAGGAAAAACTCGAATCTGATCCAATAGCAAATAAACTAGTGTTTTCTCATACAGATGAATTAAGAAGTCCAGAATCTTCAGCAATAGATGGAATACTGGAGAAACCCATAACTGAATTCGTAGAAGAAATAGTCAAGGAGCCGCCAGATAATATCTCATGTGAAGTACCATTGTATTCTTTAGGTGCGCAAGTTGTTGAAATTGAAAAAAAAGAATCAAATGTATATATAACCAATGAATATATAAATAATAATGACTTATTAATAAATGTTTCCTCAGAGAATAAACTTAATCTGTCTCTTGAAAATGATAAAGTGGAAACTGAAACTAATACATCACCCAAGAGATGTACTGAAGATATTAAACACTTCAACAAAGATGACAGTGAGATAGTATCTATAGAATACGACTCATTTAATAGTAGTCAGAATGCACCTCAGCTTGACCAACTATTAGCAAATGACAATGTAGAGCAGAAAGCAAATTTTTTACAAAATGATAGTAAACATTCTATATCATTTTCAAATCCTGATAAGAAAGAAGCAAAAGAAAGTTTCACCGATAAAAAGACACGAACCAGAAGATCACGATTTCATTCGCCATCAACCACTTGGTCCCCATCCAAGCGAGAAGGGAAGAGATCTCAATCCCCATCCCCAAAAAGGGAAATTGTGGGGGAAGGTAGAACATCTCGATCTCCCAAAAGGGATATTTTCAAAGAAAGTCAGAGATCTTTATCCAAATCTCCTAAAAACAATCCTGTAAAATCTCCATCCAGTTCTCCCAGATCAGATAGTCTGAAAGAAGAAAAACAGTCACTGCTGAATTCTCCCAGAAAAGATCATTTAAGAGAAGGAAGGGATTCTCCAACCAGCTCTCCACAAAAAGATTCCATCAAAGATGGAGTAAGATCTTCACGGACGCGAGCTAAGGAATCGCCTCCACGGGACAAATGTAGGTCTCCGAGTAGGGACAGAACTAACGACAAAAATGAATTTAGAAGAGATAATGAAAGAGGGAGAAGTAGGAGAAGATGGTCACAGTCACGATCAAGATCTCGATCCAGGTCCAGATCTAGGCCAAGAAGTAAAGGGCCTTCATTCCCTAGAAGTGGGAGGGATGGCTATTCACCACCTCGATGGAAGGAAAGATGGACAAATGATAATTGGAGAAGCCCTAGAGGAAATGATAGATACAAAAGAAATGAACAGCAGAAACAAACAGAGTGTATGAAAAGTGAAAGAGATAGTGTAAATAAAGATGCAGATACACAGAGTTCCTCTGATCAGTACAGAAAGGATTATCCAGACTGGGTGATGGAAAGAATAAATTCAGTGCCAGAAACAAGGAGTAGAGAAAGAGAGAATTTTAAAAACCAGCAACGAGAAGAAAATAGGCACAATGATTCAGGGGCTTTGTGGAGTGCAAATTATGGATCAAGTTGGAATTCAAATTGTGGCAGAGGCAGCCGTGGCAGAGGCAGCCGTGGCAGGGGTAATTTCACATATGGAGAACAGGCTGAAAGTCGCTGGCAAAATAGGAAAGCCCACTCAAGGAATGCAAATAGTTCTGGCAATGAAACTTCTAGATTTCCAGAACATTACCCATATAAACATAAAGCAGAACAAGATTTCACTTTTGATACACCTGCTGATAGATCTGGGTGGACATCTGCATCAAGCTGGGCTGTAAGAAAGACTTTACCAGCTGACGTACAGAATTACTATTCAAGAAGAGGTAGAAATTCTTCAAGCCCACAGTCTGTATGGACAAAAGAAGAAGTAGCATCTGAGCAAGGTAAGGCCTCTTAACTCGTGGGTGGAAGTCCACATGTAGCCCCCAAGTCGCATTTTTACAAACACTTATTGGTAAATAGTATAAATACAAATATACACTCTGTGCGCAATTATTGGTAAATAGTGTAAATACAAATATATACTGCACAATTATTAGGCAAGTTGTATTTTGGACAATTAATTTTCTTACTGAACAACTACATGTTCTCAGTCAATCCAAAATGTTAATAAACCTCAAACCTGAATATTTAAGAAAGTAAAAGTAAAGTTTTGGCTTTCTTAGAAGAATATCTATCTACACAATTACGGGGCAGCTATTCGTGTGCAGAATTATTATGCAACTAAATAAAAAACAAACATTTGCCCATCTCACTCATTTATTTGCATCTGTTAAAGTGGGAATAAAACAACTCAAAATGTGCAAATATTTCTGACATTTTTTAAAAAGTCAGTGACTAATATAGCCATTCTTCTTTTCAATAACAGTCATAAGCTTTCTATTCATGGAGTCTGTCAGTTTCTTGATCTGTTGGCGATCAACTTCTTGCGCAGCAGCAACCACAGCCTCCCAGATTCTGTTCAGAGAAGTGTACTGTTTTCCTTCTCCATAAATCTCCCATTTAAGAATGTCCCACAAGTTCTTAATAGGGTTTAGGTCAAGTGAGCAAGAGAGCCATGTCATTATTCTTTCCTCTTTAAGGCCTTTACTGGGTAACTATGCAGTGGAGTATTTTGGTGCGTGCGATGGAGCATTGTTCTGCATAAAAATCATGGTCTTGAAAGATGCAGACTTTTTCCTGTACCACGTTTGAAGAAAGCATCTTCTAAAAACTGGCAGTAGGATTGGGAGTTGATTTTGAGTCCATCTTCAACCTGAAAAGATCCAACTAGTTCAGCTTTAATAATAGCAACCCATACCAGTACTCTACCTCCATCTTCCTGACATCTGAGTTGAACTGGGGCTCTTGCCTGTTATTGATCCAGCCACGGGCCTATCTAGTCTGTTAAGAGTCGCTTTCATCAGTCAATAAAATCTTTGAAGAATCTGTCTTGACGCAGATTTGCCGTTTCAACTTATAAGTCTTGATCAGTGGTGGTTAGGTTTCAGCCTTCCTTACTTTGGCCATGTCTCTGAGTACTGAACACTTGTACTTCTGGCCACTCCAAGAAGGTTGCAGTTCTGAATATGACAGCACTGGAGGATAATGGGTTCCTGATAACTTCATGTTTGATTCTTCTCAAATCTTTGTCAGTTAATGTGTGTCTTTTTTTCTCAACATGTTTCTTGCGACCCTATTGATTATTTGCAACAAATAATCAACAGGTTTCTTTGATCAAGCCCCAATATTTTAGCAATTTCAAGCGTGTTGCATCTCTCTGAAAGACGTTTTACAATTTTTTACTTTTCAGAGTCAGTTAAATCTCTTTTTTGGCCCATTTTGCCTGAGGAAAAGAAACTGCTTAATAATTATGCACATCTTGATATAAAGTGTTGATCTCCTTAGGCCAAACCCTCCCTCACACAGATACACATCACCCGATATGCTTACATCCATAGGTTTGTACAGCTTGGAGGTGGAAAATATGTATAAAATGATATGGTCAAAATATTCACTTGCCTAATAGTTGTGCGTACATTATAGTGTTGATGTTTGGTGGAAAGGTGGTTTTTGTTTATTTAATTTCCTTTTACGATGCAACAGAACTGTCAAGTCCCTAAAGATACGTAATTTCCAGTAGAGTCTTTAAGCTGCCTTACCTCCTGCCCCAAACTAGTTTTGATTCTTAGAGTTTCAATATGTATATTCAAGTACCAATTTAAAAAAAAAACTTGATAACCTTATGTATTATAAACCTACATATGTGCATAAAACATGAATGAATTTTGAATAAATCAGACTGATTCTAACAGATCCTGGATTTGTCCCAAGCAAAACAAAATGGGTCTGAATTATTGATAGAAGCTTAATGTTATCATCCGAGTAATGAATCCAGGGAAGTCATGACCCTGATATGGTGTGCAGTGTCAAGAAACCCTTTATTAAGTACATTGTCTCGGTACTTAGAACAGTGGTTCTCAACCTTCCTAATGCCACGATCCTTTAATACAGTTCCCTCATGTGGTGACCCCCAACCATAAAATTATTTTCATGTACACCTGTATTTGTATTGAAATATGTGTTTTTCGATGGTCTTAGGCGACCCCCCTGAAAGGGTCATTCAACCCCCAAAGGCGTCCCGACCCACAGGTTGAGAACCACTGACTTAGAAGGATGAAGCTAGCTCTAAATAGTTCCAGTGCTCAGAGATAGTTAAAAGAATAGGATTTTCCCACCCCATGTCTCCATTAGGTCACATGGGCCATTCATGTCAGCTACGACTTCCCGCTCAACTCCGACAGGTGTCCGTTGGCATGGCCTTGGTTCACATGCTGGGTGGTAGTTGTTTTGACTGCAGGTGAGGCACGACATCCCTAAGTTCCCCCATCCCTTCCCCCACCTCCATGAATGGCAACCAAAAAACGAAAGAGGAATAAGCATGAAAAAGAAAGGCTTCAGCTGAGATCGTTTTGCAGGTTAACACTTAATATGTTTGTCCTTGGTTAATGACTGCTCTGTTTAGCGACCATTCAGACTTACAAAAGTGCTGAAAAAGTAGCTGTTCGACCGGTCCTTGAAATTATGACCTTGATAGCAACACCGAGGTCACGTAATCACCATTTGCAAGCTTCGAAGCCTACTTCCCACAAGCAAAGTCAATGGAGAAAGTAGCAATAAAATCAAAGTCATGGTCATGATGTTGCACTTACTGATCACAATGGACTAAGCTTCATGATCATGTGACGTTTCACTTAATGATTGCATTGCATAGTGATATTAAAGTTAATGTTATTAAGTGAGGACCACCTGTAAGTAGTTTGGTGTGGAATCTCCACAATAAATATTATTTCATTTTAATGTGCTTAAGTACTTGATATATTGGGAGTATGTGCGGAATGTGAGTGAAAGAGACAGATTTGGTATAAGATTCTCTTCTGTTCACGGACACTGCTTTGCTTTTTGGGAGGATGGGATAATATTTTTTTATACCTACTTTTAAAAAACGTCTGTTCCTCTCTGATAGATCCAAACTTCAAAGACCAAACTAGCCAACCAAGTGATGCTTCTCAGCTACCAGTAACTGTGTTGCAACCTCAGATGAATGTAATGACATCAGTAAACACACAGCATCAGCCGATGAGTATCTTCCCGTATACAATGGGTGTTCCTACTCCTATTATGAACATTCAACACAATCCATTTAACCTTCCTCCACCAGTGCCCATGCATCTTCATCCAGGACTGCCTCTTGTCCAGGTAGCAGCTTCATCCAGTGTGTCTCAGGGACCACCTCCTCCTCCACCACCGCCACCTCCATCCCAGCAGATTAACTTCATTGCTTCCCATCTTGACGGGCAGCAGTTGCAGGTACCTATTTCAATTGTTAAAAATACTCCAAATTGTTAATATATGTAGAAGTAGGTACTTTGTTTTTAATGCCAAATATTTGTATGTATGCATGGTGATTATTTTAGGGATACTCAAATTTGAGGACTTCCAGTTGCACTTCTAGTGTTGTGGGATGCAAGGACCATGAGCTCCGCGGCCCCACTCCAAGCTATCCTTGTTGAAGGGGAGCCATAGCTGCCCTGGAGGTGTGGAGAAGAAAAGGGGACCCCCGTGCAGGTTGAGGAGAGCTGCATCTCTCCTCCCTGACTTGGTAAGCCCCTTATCCGAAGAATTGGAATAGCAGCGGTCAAACATGGCCGCCCCAAAGTCAGAATCATCCAGAATACCCAAGACTGTGCAGGAGTAAAGTGAGAGAATCTAAACTAAGAAAAGTGATTTTATATTTAACCAAGTGACAAAAGAAAATACTTTTTTTAAAAAAGGCTTACATTGCAAAGTAACTTGAGAGTGCCACATAAGTGATCCCTAAACTCCTGGATAAATACAAAGAAATCTGATGCTGACAAATTTGACACTTGGAGACTGGGAGTTTTAACTTTACTGCCTTGTGATTACTAGAAGGGGAAATAAAAAAGCTTTTGGAAAATATCATGGACTGTTGGACATTGTGTAATTATTGAAATTGACCTATTTGAAAAAATAGAGACAAAGTAAATATATATTAGCTGGAAAAAGGAGAGGCAGAATGGAAGTCTGAGAGAAAAGCTTTACCTATTAAAGTTTGGAAATAAACTATACTTTTATGACACTGGACTTTCAAATTTGACCGAGGTGTGATTGCTTACCTTATTCCTATGGTTACCATGACTGGAACTGAAGGAATAGTGATGGAAATGAGACTGGCTGATAGATTGGACCTGTCTCCAAAGAATGATGGATTTGATTGATGAGATATTCAAGAAAATGGTAAATATTTTTCAAGATATAATGAACAAAGATCACATCGCTCATGGAATGCTGGAAATAAAAGAAAGAAGATATGGATTATTCAAATCAGCAAACTGTGTATGATCAAGGCAGTAATATGGATCAGATAAACCAACAAATGAAACAACAGATGAGAAGGTAGACCAGATAAAAGACAAACAAAAAGAGCAGAAAGAGCTGATGGACGGGCTATATCAACAATCTACGAACCAAAGATTTGAGCAAAAAACAGGATTAATAAACCAATTGATAAAGGAAGAAAGCTGGAAGAAAATAAAACAGATAAATCGACAGCTGGAGAAACAGGGGGTGCTTATACAAGGGGGTGCTGAGAAGTTCCTGGCTTTGCCCCCTTCCAGTTGAAATAGAAAAATGAGTGTGGGGGCATATGACAGGCTAATATCTTAGTATGTAACTGTGCAAATATCAGGTCTTTCCAATTCTTAAAACTATATTTTTCTTTTAGTGAGAAGCGGTGATGGCAGAGGCACAACCAAGTTTCACGTCTTTGGAGTTACAGGCCGTCATGTAGTTTTTGTTTCTCCAGGGAAAGTCATCAAAGGACATTCATGCTGAGATGTCACAAATCCTGGGGGAGAAGTGTCCTTCCTACAGCACTGTCAAAACCTGGATATCTCGTTTCAAGACTAGGCATTTCACCATAGAAGATGAGCCCCACAGTGGGCACCCCCAACCTCAACTGATCCGGCAACCTGCGATGCTGTCCATGAGCTGATTATTGATGACGGGCAAATATCCGCAAAAAAGATAGTCCAGATACTTGACATCTCACGGGAATGTGTTGGGTTTGTTATCAATGCTATCCTAGACATGCGCAAGCAAACGTTTGAACAGTGATCAGAAGAAGGAATGAGTTGAAGCATCCAAAGCCGTTTTGGCCCATTTTGAAGCTGCACAGGACTTTTTGGCTAGGTTAGTGATTGAGGATGAAACCTGGCTCTACATCTGTGATCCTGAAACCAAGGGACAGTCAAAGGAATGGTGCCACAGTGGGTCCCCGTGGCTGAAGAAGTTCCAAACGCAGGAATCAGCCAAAAAGGTCATGTTGTCCATTTTCTGGGACAAAGATGGTATTCTGTTGGTGGACTACCTACCTCAGCGCTCTAGTGTCACCAGACAGTATTATGTTGACTTCCTGGAGCTGAAGGAGGCAATTAAGACAAAATGCTGTGGAAAGTTGACCAAAGGGATCCCTTTTTTGCAGGACAGTGCACCTGCGCGCACGTCCAATGTTCTGGCTGCCAAATTGAACACCCTGGGTTTCCAATTGGTCCACCATCCCCCTTACTCACCTGACCCTTCAGACTAGTCCCTTCCTGGCCCTTTCCTGAATTTGAAGAAACACCTGAAGGGGCCACGTTTTGAGGACATTTCTGATGTCAAAGATGCTGCTGAGAGCTGGTTTGTGGCCCAACCAAAGGACTTTTATGTG
>JANHFR010005682.1:87707-99960 GCA_032468015.1 Mimophis mahfalensis
ACGGAGATGAGCACCGCCCCCTAGAGTCGGGAACAACTAGCACATATGTGCGAGGGGAACCTTTACCTTTACCTTTATCCATTACAAAAGTTTAGCAATGAGATAAGAGTCAGAAATTTTATTCATATAGCTTTGTTCTCTAAAATTGCTTTAAAAATATTTTCTCTTAAATGGTTAATATATACCAAATGTTAAAAGTGTATGGCCTAATATAATATATAATATATGGCCAAGAACTGGTTCTGTATAGCAGTTTCAGTTCATATTCAACACATAATCATAATAATAAATATAGGTCACAGTCATACTATATTGGTCTTATGAAAACTAAGTTTCTGTAATAACATATATTCATCTTCTTGATAAAGGATTAAAAATACATCCTTTAAGTCTTTAAGACATGGTTAGTCTTTTCCTGTTCTGACTTCCTGTTGTTACCTCTACTTTGACTGGAGGCCAATGGAGATATGTTGTGATGTCACAAGAAGGAACAGGGCTGGAATGTTCAAGCACTTTTATTTGGGGTTATTTTAAGGGGTGGCATAAATATTTTAGCTTGGAAACTTGTAAGCTCAGTTCAATCTAATGATTAAGATACTGGACTGGACTGGAGTATGAAAAACAGCTGGAATTTCATTTTAGCCATGAAAGCCACCTTGGTGCTCTTGAGCCATTATCCCTTCATAGGAGCAATGGTTAATTACTTCTGAAAATGAGTTGCCATTATAGTTGCCCGAAGTCAAAACTTGGGAGGCAAAAAAAGTATAAAAATTATTATACCATGCTGCTAAGAAAACTTATAGATGACTGCTGCAAGGATAAAGCAAAACTTTTGTTAAAAAATGTGCTGCATTTTACAAATATCCAAGCATTTGGAGAAAATTATTAAGTACTTAAGTAAGGATTTAATATATAAATATCAAGCAGTGGGATTAAAAAAAACCTAAGAAGAACTTTGTAGGAACAGACCAAAAGTCCTATGTAGTGCAGCATTATATTCCTACAGCAGTCAAGGGGTAACCCTGAGAAAATCTCCAACAAAACAAATATAATATAACCCTTCTATCTAAGTAAAACAAGCCTGGTTTCATTGCAAATATTAAAAGCACACAGTGGAACCTCGGTTCACGACTACAATTGGTTCCATAACTTTAGTTGTGAACTGAGTTGGTTGTGAACCGAAACAAATTTTCCCATTGAGATCCCATTGAGATATAGAAATAAGATCGATCCATTCCAGACCCCTATGAACTCTATTGTTTTTTTTTAAGATTTTGAAGCACACAAATACAATACAGTAGTTAAATATGCCACAGAACACACAGTGTAGGAGTAAAATTCTTTAATACAAACCCTGAGAAAACCATGAACAACCAAGAAAAATGTTCCATCGGTCGATTCAGAGTGAGAGAGAGGTTGCTGTTTTGCGGGAGAGCTGCCTCCATGATGGAAAGATACTCTCCTTCTGGTGTTTTCTCTCTTGAGATTTCTTTGTCCTCAGGAAGTTTGTTTGTGAACTGAGGATTTGTTTGTGAACCAAGTCAAACGTTTAGCTAATTTTTTTGGTTGTGAACCGAACTGGTTGTGAACCGAGGTTCCACTGTACATGGAATTTAAATATGCTGAACTTCTACTCATTATATCCATGTGTATACTATATAATGAAATAACTGAAGAAATTCTCACAGGGAAATTCTTTCCTTGGATAAAGCAGTCAGATTAATTGATAAGCATTTCTTCAAAATAGAATATATTACTTTTGGTTTATGTTTTCAGTAATAGTTATGAAGT
The DNA here is from genome assembly GCA_032468015.1 of Mimophis mahfalensis. NCBI lineage: Eukaryota > Metazoa > Chordata > Lepidosauria > Squamata > Mimophis > Mimophis mahfalensis. The sequence goes on from JANHFR010005682.1 coordinate 89,499, forward strand.
TTTAAAATGAATATAAAAGCTAGTTATTTCATGGGAGATATCATCAGAATTAAATACTCACCATTGGCATGCAAACTTTTCACTGTCAATTTCTACTATTCCTGGTGGTGGAGCAACATGTTGTGGTGCTCTTGGTGCTACGAAAAAAAATAAGAATTATCAATTTTATATAAAAATTATATAATCTTTGGATTGCTTGCCATTACTCTTTAGAAGACATAGAAATGCTATTGATATTGTTCACTTTCCATTTTAAATTAAGAATGCTATCCATGCAGAGAGATCAACACATAGATTGCAATTGCTCCAAATTTGGGGATGGAATGCATGAATGAAGATCTTTCGGTCATCTAGTAATTTTCCTGCATTTTGCTGCCTGGAGACTCCCCAAAATCTAAGCTAAGTTTGAAGGTTCTAGTAGGATGAAGCTATCCTGTACCCTTCTATCTGGGGTCTACCCATCCTCTTCCACTTAGTCCACATGGAGGGCTAAGGGAGGAAGGTGACACCCATCTAGCCAACCATGTCAGCCAAATCAACTTTGGTGATCAATGGGTTGATAGATGTCACAGCCAGACTGCCCACAGTTCTGAGAGGAGCTACGTTATTTTATTTTTACTTACAGCACTAATAATTTAAAACGCTAGCTATCAATTACCACAGCTTTAACTAATCAGACCATGAAGAAGAAAATAAGTTCAATCAATCATTCTAAACCCTCACACAAGTTTATACATTCACAAGGAATTAAGAAAAATAGACATTGTTAAAGATTTCATTTCATTTCATTTTATTCACTCATTAAATTTATTGCACACCCATCTTACCACACTCAGGGCAGCTTACAACATTAAAAAAAATAAAACTATAAAAAAACACAGATGATGTAAATAAAACACTATAACGATCAAAATACTCAGTCCTAAAGATTGTGGGCCAGGAGTAGAATGAGAAAGGGCGGTGGGCGATGGGCGATGGGCGGTGGGATCTGTTATTAATTTATCAACCACCTTCAGTATGAAACTCCTCCATTGGAGCCCCAAGCCAATTGGCAAGACAGGCCTTTAAGCTCTTGCAGAAGACGGTTGGAGTCAATCTCACTTCAGAGGGCAAGATGTTCTAAAGGGCATGCACAATGGCTCTTCTCCTGGTCCCCACCAGCTGGAATACCCTGGCCAATAGGTCTTGAAGCATGTCTCCTATGCTGGCACTGGTGGGGCAGGCCAATCCCAATGGGATGAAACAGTCCCTCAAATAGCCTGGACCTATGCCATAAAGAGCTTTAAAGGTGATTACCAACATGTTGAATTGCACCCAAAGCCAACCGGCAGCCAGTGCAGCTCGTGGAGCAATGATGTTATATGGGCATTGCTGTGGGCCCCAAGAATTGCCTGTGCCACCACACTCTATATCAACTGTAACTTCTGAATGCTCATCAGTAGCCCCATGTAGAATGTGTTGCAACAGTCCAACCGTGACATGACTAAGACTTGAATGACTTGAGTGCAGGGACTCCTGATCCAGAATAGGCTGCAACTGGCACATAAACTGAAGTTGTGCAAAGGCTCCCTATCTGTGATTGCCACCTGCTCTTTGAACAGGAATTGTGAGTTCAGGAGACCCTCCAAGTTGTAGACTGGATCCCTCTAGGGTAGTGCCATCCCATCCAGAACTAAAAATAAAGTCCTGAATCTTGAGGCTCTATGCACTCAAAAGCCATTGGTCTTGACAAGGTTCAGTTGAAGCCTGTTGTCCCCCATCCAAACCCTGACAGCCTCTAGGCACAGCAAGAGGGCAAACAGCATGACTTGAGTGAGTTGGGTTATTGTCAGTATATCACCATGGTGATAGATGATCTCACCTAGCAGCGTCATATAGATGTTAACAAGGAGAGAGTACTGAGCCCTGCAGCATGCCATTATGATAAATTTTAGTTCTGTATTAGGATTTTTCTAGTAAACCAGTTGGTTTACAACCCAGGATTTGGAAGGAGATAGTAGACATAATCTTAGAGCAACTTAATATAATCTTTCATAGTTCCTGTAACACAAGGGAACTATCAGCTGTAACACAAGGGAACTATCAGAAGACTGGAAAAGAACTGATGTGATTCCCATCTATCAAAAGGGGGTAAAAATGGATCCAAGAAATCATAGTCCAATCAGGCTTTTTTTTTTACTATTGCCCAAATCATCACAGAGTTTTAGATAGGTGGCAAAGCTGTTTAAAAAAAAATCAAGCAACAATAAACTGTGTTAAGAAGTATTTCACAAAGAATATAAATAAAAAATATATACAAAAAGTACTTACAGAACATAGCAGTGACTCTTTATGAAAATAAATCACCTAAGCATATCGTTGCTTCTATTGCAGAGAAATAATAAAATATACACCCCATATTTTGCTATCATCACAATTTAGAGATTCATATGTTTCTATAATAAAAGACTACCAAATGTATCTAATCATATTCCAATATATAATAATCCAAGATGATAAACATTTAATTCTTCTTTCTCTTTTCTGCACAACAAACCTGTGAGATGAATTGAGCTGGGACAGTGACTGGCCCAAAGTTACTTAGACAGATTTGATGCCTCAAAAGGACTAGAATGTATGATCTCCTGCTTTCTAGACTGGTGCCATAATCACTAAACCAAACTTCAATAGGGTAATACTAACCTGGGGTAGCAGGGGCATGTCCCTGTGATGGAACTTGTTCCACAGCTTGCGGCCTAATTTCAGAGAGTACTTGGTGGTTGGTATTTTGATGTTCAACAAGTTTTACTGCACTGAGTGCATCACCTCCAAACATCTGAATGTCCATTGAAACCAGGCATACTAATGTATCTATAAATTAGCATAAATTAATATATTTTATTCCACTAAAAGAATTAATTTCAGAAAGTTATTTTATTAAGTTAAACAGAATCCAGTTAAAGTGAAGATTTATAGATTTGCTAGACTTATTTGTATTTGTTTTGGCATTATAAGCAGAATTCATGATTGAAATCTCTAATATCCTATTTATGTTTTATTTAAAAAGTGAAACAGATTTTCGTATAAGCAAAAATGGTTTCTTATTAGTTGTGTTAGTCTACTGCTTATCTATGGCACTTCTATTGGTTCTATGTTATCCTTTGCACCTTATCATAATACTGTAAAAGTTTACTATGATAAGAGCTGTGCAAATTAAATAAATATAGTATCTGCATAATTTTATTGGAACAAATAATTTAAGGCTTCTTTTGCAAGACATTTATGTAGTACTTTCAGTTTGCCAACTGCTTTCTGATCCTTGCCATGATAGCACAAAAAAGAGGAGTTAAGACAAAGGACAAGCCATGTATCACTTTACAGAAAAAAACATCTAACAAAGTATTACCAAGGGCCCTAGTAATACAAGTGTTTTGTTAAAAACAACTCTGATACCTCACCTATACTTTTATCAACTTTAGCTATTTTGCTACAGGCCACTTCACCCATTTCAGTGAGCATATAGAGCACTTCCAGAGCAGATATAACAAGTAAAACGTCAGGTAATGTGAGATGACAGATGATTTCTTTGTAAGATTCTTGATCTACATATTCACAGATTAAGACACCATTGTCTTCAGCTTTACAAAGATTACCCAAGATTTCCATGCCTAAAACAAACAAACAAAAAACAGTGTTGTATGGGTGTCACAAAAGAACAAAAATTGTTCTCTGTTCCCAGAATACAGGATACAGAGTAATAGTTTCAAGTTACAAGAACACAGATGCCAGTTGAATATTAGAAGAAAAAAGAAGTGTGACAGTGGAACCAGTTATCTAGTGAGGTAGTAAGTTACTTCACAATAATTATCTACAAAGAATAGTTTACAGAAAGTTTATCTTTCTGTACTGAGCTTGGACTCAGTCTAAATAGATGGTTCTTCCTCTGACTTTTATAAAAATGATATTTTACACAAGATACTATAATCACATAAATTCTTACCCCGCATTTTTAAGAATCTGTCTCTTGACATTAAGCACTTAGTAACAGTATGAAACATTAGATGAGTTGTTTTAAAATCAACAGGGTCCAAGAGAAGCTGAAAAAACAGAAAGCAAATATTAATGATGGAATGATTCATCTTATAAAATTAATATCAATATGGAAATCTTCCAAATTAATTTTAAGTAATAATTAAAACATATTGAAAATGCTATATGCTATCTGTGATTTTATTTACCATTTCGGTACATATCGTATATTTCTATGCACTGTGTACTTAAGTAGCTAGTTAACACTAAAATAAAAATTAACAAAATATGAAATTGGCGGCAGCAGGATTCTAATCCCAAAGTTCTATTAGGCAGTAGCTCTATGGGCCTGATGCTGCTCTGTGGTGCAGCATCGCAAGTCCTGATGCTGCTCTGTCATGCAGTGTCGCAAGTCAAAGGGAGCCCCCTTATGGTACTTGGAGTCCTGTGAAGCCATCAGCACTATTTTTAAGGCACAGAGACCCCCTGACTGGTGTTAGGGGTGTCTTACCCCCACAGTGTTTGTTCCCAGAGGGTAAGTCATCTATAAAGCAAGTGTGGATGGAACTGGTGGAGCTCTTCCAGAACTATGTTGGAACATACATACACAAATACATCTAGTTTTATAGAGAGAGATTAGTTCAATTTTAGCTGTGAAGTTATCAAAGAAAAGTGAACAATTTCTCTTTTTCACCTGAATGCAATTTAATGGTTCGTACATGGGAATAAACACTGCTGAATATCACGGGAATGTTTTTAACACATATATTTGACAGGCATTTTTCTATAAGTACAAATAGGAATATATTTTCTGGTTATATTTATCTAGATATTTTATAAATAACTTAATCTTAATTTTTAATTAAATATATTTCAATACTTTAAAATGGTATTTATTGGTGCATGATTGCTAAAAAGTAAGCCTTGCTGAGTTCAGTTGTTCTACCAAGTTTGCATAATAAATGTTAAGAACAGTTTAGAATTTGAAGTAATTAACCTTATTCTTCCAAATGATAATTAACAAACAATACTTCTTGTTAAGAAACATGGGATAAACACAATGTTTAATTACATTACATGGATATTAAGAATGAGGATAAGAGTAGTGAAACCTAAGCTCTTATATATTTCCATTACAGTTAATTTGTAGCTCTTTACGTTAATAATCAACAATCTGCTTTTTAAAAAAAACAATATCAACTAGTAGTGTTAATACATTTTATATTCAAGATAGGAATTTTAATTTCCACTATTTTTGAACTGTTATGTTCTGGGAGTGATAGAAGAAATCTCATTCTTTTAATTCTTCTCAGGGAAACAAAACTAATCCTTTTTTTTTTTTTTTTTTAAAGGGTTCTCGGCCAGCTGTCATTTAAGAGGGGTTCAACAAAATCCAAGGATTCAGATTTAAACCAGTAGTATTCTGTTACTTGAGGTTAGGTTTGGATCTAAACAACTTTATTTAATGATCTTTGATGATAAGTAAAATATCTGAGAAATTGCCAATATCAAAGTGTTTCCTTTTATATAACATTCCATAAGGTAAGATAGATATTCACTCCTATTTCATACTTTAAGCTATTTAAATTCTAGGTATCATTTTTTTGAATTTCTTACCTCAGCAGCAATATTTCCTAAAGTGTCAAGCCCCAATTGTCTTAAAGAAATAAAATGACTATGAGCAGAGAGCAACAAAAAACGAAGACAAGTACGATTAGCTGCCAATAATTTTACATTTCCTTCCTCAAAGGAAAGATTTCTTAAAATCACTGCAATCTGGAGAACTCGCTGTCCTTCAATATCATTAATGCCCAACTTGCGTGGTGGATGAAATAAAGACTCCCATATCCAATCTTCTGATACAGTATCTATAAAAATAAGATAATTATTTTAATGGCTCAGCTCAAGATATGCCAACAATATTCTATTATTTATCCACTGCAACTCACCTTGAGATTTGTTTCTGTCAGAAATAAGGTCACGTACTTCATTATCGTCAACGATATCCTTCCAAAACTAAGGCAAAAAAATAAAATAAAATATGTTTTTAGTGTGAAACTTAAAAGGGAATTTATTCCTAAACAGTTGATGTGTAACAGTGGAGGAAAATCATGTATTGCACACAGTATTTATTTACTAGGAAGCTTTCTAGGAAATAAATAACAGAATTGTGTTGGGGTAGACCTCACTTAATGATGGTCCTTTCCTAAGTGACAAAGTTATAAAATGTGGTGTCACATGACCAGAACTTACCAAAGCAGATCCAATTCTGATCATTAGGTGAATTCTACATGGCTATATTGGGCACAATTTCACATGATCCTCATCTGTGACCTCCAGCCAGTTTCTACTGGTTTTTGTTTGTTGGAAGCTCAACACGAACGTTGCAAATGGCAATCATGTGAACTCAAGATGATGAAATCATGACCATGAACTAGTTGCCAAACAGCTGAACTGTGATCATATGACTTGGCAACACTGTGACCACTGTAACTTTGAGGACTGGGATGAGCTTCCTTATGAAATATCATCATAATTTCAGACAGACTTTGAATAAATGGTTATTAACTGAGGACTACCTATATTTCCAAAACTTTTCTCTAATGGATCTTTATTTAATATATAAGCACCTCAGGTTTTCAATGGTAGATTTTGATCTGCATACATATATATGCACATATGCATACACACAGAGACATACATACATAAGATTATAATGGTAAAGTACAATTTTAGTCTGATTTACATCATTTAACTCAAAATTTAGATAAGATTACTTCAATAGATATAAATTGTAAAATCTTCATATTTAACCTCAATCTGTCTTTTTGAAATTTTAAATAAAATCAGTATTTATCATCTCTGTGTGTGTGTGTGCACGCGCACACACACATGTATACAAAAAATTATGCTTATTCTCTCAAAATGTGAATAAATAAAAAAGCATAATAACAAGTTTAAATACTACGCTGAACCAATTACAATTAGTGATATGATAACACAATCTTATTGCCTATCATAAATGTAATTATAGAAATAAAGTTATATAATCCTTAATCATAAATCTGATTAAGTTTGTTAAGATGCACTACATTAAATAAATAAAACATTTAAAAGAAAATTAGAATTTTCAGCATATAAATATTTTTAGAACTAATGTTAACAAATGGGATTTTAAAGTAATTTAATGTTTCAACTGCTTTATATAAAACAGCCATAGTGTTTGGAATTCATCCAAAGTCTTAAAAATCCAAGCATACTGAAACTATAGTGCAGCATTATTGGAACTAATGGTACAATTAGCTTCCTAAAGCATAATTAGTTCAACTGATGTTGTAAGCTAAACATGTTATAATTTGGTTTAGTTCCATATGACTAATCAAATATAAAAACATTTAACATTCCTGATATAATTATCAATAAGTTCTACCTTGTTACATGCTAAAATGCATGGAAGACTCAATATATCAAATCTTTTGAGGGTATGAATAGATTTCACCTTTGCTATCTAGTGGTAGGACATGTCAAATTTTTCAACTTTCAATTTCCAAACATTAGGGGTGCTCAAACGTTGTGACATGCTTTAGTGATTGTAAAGGTATTTTGGTTACTTTAATATAATTTAGATGTGCTTGGTAAGTAACTACATAACTTTTTAACATTTTGCTTGTTTCATTTTACATGTTCAGCTTTCTTTCTCTTTTTGTTAAATGTTATTTTGTCTGAGAGTGTTAATACTGCTGGCCTCGTTTCCTGTGAGTGTGATAACTGATCTGTAATGGCTTCTAAAAAAAATAACAAGGCTGGGAACACTCACTCATATGAGCAACCTAATTGGGATTGGCAGAGACTTGTTGCCATCTGAACTCCCAACACTGCGGGTGGTTCTCAGATATGGCTTACTGCTAAGAGAACAAAGTAGTGGCTTGAAACTACCCAGCAGCCAGTCTTGCAAGAGACACATATATCCAAAAGTGCTTGAAAAGTAGGAATGAGCAAACAGTTCTTTTGTGGCCCCTGCTGTAAATTAATGAATGACAATCTTGAACAAGATCCAAGAGAGCTGGGTTCAAGCCAAAAACATATCTCTTGGTAGAGGAAAGCTAGATGTCAAAGAGACTCTCACTGTGAAACTTGACAAACAATTTGACATCCACAAGTGCAAGTGTCAAATTGTTCAGTGTTCCGAACTTGGCTATCCTGCTGGCTGCAAAAGAGAAGCTCACATTAACTGTACCTGCCTTAAGGAGAAGAAGGTATCACTGAAGGAACTTGTTTTCATTAAAGGTCAAAGAAACAAGATGGATTCTTTTGGATCGCACCAGATTGGTTTGCCAGATGTGCCCAAGCAGAAATGACTAGGCAAAAGTGGCAAGACAATCAGAGGCAAAACCTCGCTAAATGTAAGCAGAGAAGTATTCCAGACATTTTGATACTGACAAAGTAATTATCTTTTATGATGAAAATGAAGGACAGGATGACTGATGATGAAGGGGAATGTGATGGGAATTATGAAGAGGCCTTAGACCAAACACACATGCTTTCTACTTCGAAAGAAAATCAGAATAAAATAAATTAGAAATAACAATTGTTGCTATGCAGAGCATAAGATATAGTGTTGGTTGAATTTGATGAGCTCTGTAAGAAGGGCAAAATAGAATGCATCTTCTTCGATGGCCATATAGATGTAACTAAAGTTATGCTGAAAGCAAAATTCAGACCAGCAATTCCCCAGTACCATCAAAGAAGAAGATTATTCTGTGTGCAATGAGCCGGGTGGAAGATATCTTTATCATTTCACTGCAGAGAAAGTCTCAAAAACAGGAAAGCTGCTCAAGTGATTGCAGATAATCTGGTGTATTTCATGAAGAAAGGCATTGACCAAAGCTTGTAGGCCATTGGAGAAAATTTTACAAATGTTAATACTGGCTGTGAAGATGGTGCCACGCACTGGGTAGAGGTCAAGCTTGACCAGAAGTTGAGTTGGTTGGTGTGTGCACTCCACACGAATGAGTTACCCCTCTGACACTTAATCACAGAATTGGATGGGAAGACTTTGTCTAATAACAAATGGGCAGGTAAAATTGGCAACGTTAGGCACTGCAATAGACATTGATCCTTCATTCATCAGAGTTTCAATTGGTGAACCTCTCATTTCACTGAGTGACAGTGTTGTACGGGATTTCTCTACTGATCAAGCGTATGAATATAGGATCACATAGACAATAAGGACAGAACTTCCCACAGTTCTGGCTCTTCTGGAAATTGGCCCATAAGCCATTCACGCTGGTTGACAATTGCAAATAGGCTTTGTCGAATATGGGTTTCAAATCATGGTTTTAAAGGCAAAACTCTCCAAAACTTAAGAATGATAGTAGGAATACATCATTGGTGTGTGCTGGTTCAGTATCAAAGTAAAACATTCCTGTATTGAAGGTTTGTGTCACATGTTGTTCCAGCTGTAGTAAGTCAGATTGCAAAAGAAGGCTGTAGTAGATGCTGTTTTGCCAACCATTCAGCGCGCAGCATGGTACGCTTTCAGTGAAATGATAATTCGGACACTCTTGTGTTCAGCTGACATTCAAGAGTAGAGAGCTGGTATGCAAAAGGTCATTGACTTGAGAGGTGCAGACAACGCACTAGGAATTTTTTCTGTACATGCAAGAAAAACACCTTTAATTAACGCCAGAACATCCATTCTGCTGGAGCAGATAGATTGGTCTGAAGGTGTATATGAGCCACCTTTGACGTGCAGGCTGACTACCGCAGAAATAAACTTCATTGACAAACTAATACAAATACCACAGTGGCCCTGTCATGCTCAATCAATAGATGTGTGAAACAGATAACAGAGATAGCAAGCAGAGTGTATATACATGACAAACTTGAGGGTTATACCAAGAAGCAAATCAGTGGTTGATGTTGAAGAACGAATCAAAACAAGGCTTGATGAAACTCACTTAAACCTTTTTGTAACTCACATAGTTGCTTTCTGATGTTAGTTCATGATTACATGTATTATTTTTTGCTTAGCTAGATAAGATACATGCAGAAAAAGTCATTAACTTTCGTAGCACAAGGTGTAATTTAGAGAAGATAAAGTTAACAGTAGTTAGGTTACAAGAGACTTTTGTGGGGTATATGATCAGATGTAGGTTTACCATACCAAGCTAAACGTGCAATTGGAAAAAATTACAGCAGATTTGAATTCTTGGTGTAAAAACACATTTTTAAAACCTCTCACTGAAAAAAAAATGCAACGCAGGTACAGATTTTACAAATAAATAGTACATACTACAGTACATGACCACTGGGCCATTTTAGAAGCATTTCCTTGCCAGATTCCTCAATGAGACCTTGGTGGAGCAGGCTGTAACGACTTAGCCTAGCAGTCAGCTACCCTGTAATTAAGGCATGTTCGAATCTCACCAGGCTCAAGGTTGACTCAGCCTTC
>JANHFR010005682.1:126236-137530 GCA_032468015.1 Mimophis mahfalensis
TGGATTGAGGGTTTTTATCTTGTTTGTTAGGGCGTGTCATTTAATATTTGATTTTAACTTTTGTATTTTTTGTTTTTTAATGCCCTGTACACCACCCTGAATCCAGCAGGAATAGGGCAGTATATAAATTGAACTAATAAAATAAATAAATAAAATAAATTCTGATATTTTCACTTCTCCTAGCCTATGCTTCTATGGGAAATTTACATCACACCAAAACATTCCAACATCTATAGTGTTGTTATGATTCTTGATGAATGTATTTTATTTTTTCTTTATGTACACTGAGAGCTTATGCACCAAAGGCAATTCTGTGTGTGTCCAATCACACTTGGCCAATAAAAAATTCTGTTCTGTTCTGTTCTGTTCTATTCTATTCTATTAATCACAGAATACTTTAAAAATATGTATCAACAGCCATGCTAGTATCTACTTACAAAGATCCATCAAAAGGATTAGGTGCACTTACAAAAAGCATATTTGTTATGTTATTCATTAACTGAACTACCCTTAGATGAACAATGAACAAAAATGTGATGTGAAGAGAAATAAAAAATACTTATAAATAATGTGGCTAGCATTATATAATACTCTTCAATATAAATTTGATATTTTTGCCCTGTGGCTTGTAGATGTTAAGTATATTTATCTGTGACACTTAGTAATAGCAAAACCTACTGACAGTGTGATATGATAGTTAAGGTGTTGGACTATGTCAGTGATGGGAAACCTTTTTGGCACCAAGTGCTCAAACTGGAACGCAAGAACACATGCGTGCGCACTGGAGCACCAGAAACCCAAAGACCAGCTGGCCGGTGTGCGTGCCTGCCTGGCCAGCTGGCCTTCGTGCATGCCAGAGCGCCCGAAACCTAAAGACCAGCTGGCCGATATGCATGCACCCGGAACCGGAAGAATAGCTGGTGACAGCACGCATGCCCACAGAAGGTGCTCTGTTGCCACCTCTGGCACGTATGCCATAGGTTTGTCACCACGGGACTAGGTCAATGAAGTCCCTATCTACTTAAAGCATGGAAGCACCATAGATAACTTTAGGAAAACCTTTTTTCTCAATCCAACATATTGCAAGAGTTGCTCTTGCCAACATAAAATGAAAAGATTCTCATTGAAGTTACATTGAGTCATTGAAGAAAAAGGACATAAATTTAAAAACAAATAAAATCAAGCAAATAGGTTCAGCATAATAAGGTGTCGCTTTCTGAAAAGCACTTTACAACCACAAAAGATTATTTTGTAAAATAAAACACAATTGTTTACCTAAGAATTAGGTGAAAAGAAGCTACTGTACATCTATGTAACTTGAAAAATAATTAGATTTATATAATACAGGTAAACTTCTAATCAATAAAATAGGTATGTGATTAGGAATTGAGGTGGGAAAAGTAAGCTTTAGATTAGAATCTAGGTTGATCACACTACAACGTAAGTATCAACAATATAAAGTTTATATTACTACAATTATTCAAATACATGAAAATGAAAGATTGTTCAAGTTCTTCCTCAAAAGTTTTAAAAATATTGTTAAATTTATTAAATAAATCCATGAATAATAATTCTCCCCCTTTAAGCTTTCTCCATTCAGGAGCTCTGAAGTTTCCTTATAAATACTCTTGCAAAGAACAATATTAAAAACCACTTTTATTTTCTAATATAATGCTTCACTATCACACTACATGAAAATCCCAAGAATTTAGTTAATATGTCTGCTTTGAATAAAGAATCTGAAACAACAAAACTCATTCAGAATTATTGTTAGAATATTACAACATTCAGATGTGTTCTTGATATATTCCTAATACATAAAAACAACTAAGAAAATACCACGACCAAATATTTTAAGCTAGATCTATTAAAAGACTACAGTACAAAACCTGAATTTTCAAAAAATGTTTTAGACAGAAGAAAATACAAAATGAACACTCAGATTCAAGAAAAGACAAACAAATGAACTCTCAGTCAAGGATGCTTATTGTCTCAGTTTAGACAACTGGGTATAAAATTGCAATTGTAATAGTTCAATTTTGTTCTAGGATTGAAACTCCTAAAAAGGCAAATCTTAATGTTCAATCTCTGTAATAGCATAAAATCATTTGGCTCAATTTATTGATAAAATATATTTTAAAAATTGTGGATTCTTTAATCTTATTTAGACTGTTTAGAAACAAAAGTACAAAACTGCAAAAAGTAAATACTACATATGTGCACACCTAAGAAATTCTACATAAAAATTTCCAGACTTTCTGATAATTCAGTAACTGTTTCTACGCTATGGCTGTGAACTCTGCAGCTTCCAACTGGAAGTCAATCTAGGACAACCAAAACCAACTATACCAACAGAATTGCATTTTCTCAATCAGAATAATTTTTCAGCAGATTGATTTCAAATTATTAGAACCTGCATAACATAAAAGACTGCAGCTCTTTCTTAAATTGACAGGGGCGGGAGATAACATCTTCATATTTATGTTATAAACTCCAAAACACTTCTTTTTTAAAACAATGGTCACAAACCATGGAACTGGATTTCTAAACTGAAGTACAGTAACACATCTTCCAGTATAAACTACCATGTAATTTGTAAATGTAATTTTCAGTCTTTAAAAAAACCCAGAAGGAAATCACCATGACAATTCTTACTATTTTTTAAAACAAATATGAAGTCGCTGAAGAAGGGTACAAGACCAATTGACTAGGATTGCAACTGAATATTTAAAAATAATTTCAGAAATCATTTGAAGAATATTTTTAAAAAATCTATATTTATGTGCAACTAAACCAACATTTGACCAGCAATACTCTTGATAACAATGTGTACATACAGTCTTTAAAATAATAATATGTCACTCTCCAAAGAGCAAGAATGCCATTTCCTTATTATTAAAATGAAGATTTTAAAACTCAGTACTTATATTTTCTTAGGAAAGCAATTCAAATACTAATGTTAATTAGGATTAATAAAAAGCTTACAACTATTTGTGCACCCTGTGCACCTGAACTTTAATGCTGGTAGACATAGAAGGCAATTCAAAAACTTCAAACATAAAAGCCTTTCAGATGGCAAGAGAACACAATTTTAATATGTTTTAGAAAGTGAAGATTTTTTTTTACCTTCGCATAAATTGAAATACTGTTCAAAGCTTAATGCCACTGCTTCAAGAAATTTGATGGCACTTACCGCAAGTAATACTGTTTTAAAGCAAAGGCAGCATTAGAACAACTTCTGGGAAAATTAAATGCTTCCACTATTTCTCCCCACTGATTCTTCTCAGATACCTGTCAAAAACAACACACAGAGATGCACAAATCCACACACAGACACACAAGTCGTTGATTGCCACCATTGAAAGGGCTGCCATGAAACCAACAAATGTGATAAAGATTAAAACAAAACGATAGGACCTGGATTTTCTATTATTATTGACAGTCCCCTGCGATACATTATTGCTCTTCCCCTTGTGCTTTACATTTCTTTTACAAGAGTGAGAAGGTGAACGGATTTGGAGATGTTTGTTTTTGTCTTCGCTGCCTGGACAATAACCAATCGGGAGTTCCTCTGTTGCCTGCTTTTAAATCCTCCCGCGGTCGGTTAAAACCCAAAGAAGTTGAAAATGAGCCAAGGAAGTCTCGGTGGGGGCCGCCCCCACCAGCTGAGGGTGCAGGAAAACCGTCCCGCTGAGTCTCCCCCCTCCGCAAGCTCGACAGATAGGCCTTTCTTTTGAGGCCTACATTTCTGTCCCTAGTCTTGAAGCCTAAAGATGGCTATTTGATTACACATCGTCTTGGCTGCCCCTTTTGTTATTTCTCCCCGGAAGGGGCTCCGAGGGCAGCGCCAAGGCCTCCCCCCCCCCGCGGCAGCGAGGATCATTTCCTAGCCCATGCTTCGTGCCGATTATCGATGTTAAACATGCCCGCTAAATTTTGAGTTCCACTAAAACTGCACTCAGACTCTGCGCGAGCCGCGCACACACACAAACACACACACACACAAGCGGAAGAAACTGCCTCCCAAACACAACCTCCTCCACTCGCCTTCTCCCCAGAAAAGGAGGAAACGACCCAAATATCGAGGGCAGAGGAAAAGGGGGCGCGAAAAGCTGCCTTCGGCATCCCTGAATCCCCCCCCCCCCCGCCTTTTCGGCTCTTGCTTCAACCAGGCCGAGCCGCCAACCTACCTTGCCTGGTTCCCTCTTCCCCTTCTCTCCTTCCCAAGCCGGCTTGGAGAACGACCGATCCCCGACCCCCCACCGACCGCCTTTCCCCCCCAGGGTCGGAAGAGAGTTTCGAGCGGAGGTTAAGTGGGAGGGAAAGCCGAAGGAAAACTTCCACTCACCTTCCCAAATCCGCCTAAAGTGGTGACTCGGGTGTAGAAAGCGTGAAGATCCAGCTCCTTTCCACCCACCACAGGGATCTTCTTAAAAGGAGATCTGGCCAAAGAGAGAGAGGGACAAACAACTTGTCAACTCTGCCCCCCTTTTCTCCCCTTGCAGGGGGCCGCTTCGTCCTTCAGGGCAGAGCCTGGAAGTTAAAAATCGGTCGGTTTAAGCAACCTCCCCACCACCACCATCCCCTTCCATCTCCCCATTTTCCTTACCCTCTGCTGTGGTGAAACTGCCGCAGCTCGTCCAGAAAAGCGAGTCCTTTCCTCCGATGGTCTGGTTGGTTTTTACCGGCCGAGTTTGCCATTTTTCCCCCCCTCGGATTTTAAAAGATTTGGGTTTTGTCTCCTTAAAAAAAAAGCCAATAGAAAAACAACAACAATCCGCGGCTCCTCCTTGCCTTTAAGAGATCCAGGTTCCTGTACTCGGCCGGGGATCAGCCATGGAGAGGGGCTTGTTTTAAAAAAAAAAAGAAAGAAAGAAAGAAAGAAAAGTTTAAAAGGAATAAGAGAAGCCGGAGAGTGGTAATTGCAAGTCCTGACTCCACACAACGCACAGGGAGGGAGAGGGGCACCTCTCGGTAATTCTTGCTGCCGCCGCCGCCGCCGCCGCCTGCCTGCTGCTCTCAACACCACAAACCCAACCAAGCCAGCCCGCACATGAGACTCAACATGGTGCTGCTGGATCACACAATGAATTGGGTTAGTGTTGTGGTAGGGTGGGGGTTGGGGAGGCTGGAGTGAGGTACTGACAGTGTATGTGTATTACAGACGCGAATCCATGAAATCCCCCCTCTCCCTCGCTCTCTCACATACAGTCGCGCGCGCACACACATATATATACACACTGTACAGCGGCGGCGGCGGCGGCGGCAGCAGCAAGATTCACTTCTCTTCAGACAAAAAGATCTGAGGCAGCCGTGCTGCTGCCTGGGCGAGATCGCAACACAGCGAACCCCGGCGGTCAGCCGAGGCACTGCAAAAAGCAGCTTCGAAATGGCAAAAGCCAGGCCTGCCAACGAGCAGTTCCTGGCGGGGAACAATAGGCTTCTCTCGCGGCTAAGGGCTCATCTGCAATGTGCCGCAAACTTCACACAAAGCCGGGCGGAAAGAGAAAAAGGCAGGAGAGAGAGGAAGGGCTACTACCGGTTGTTCCAGGGTTAGGGGCAGAGGAAATGTTCCATTCTTCCAAACTTTAACCAGATGGAATACTTACTGAAAGATAAAAAAAAAAAAGAATAGGAGTGGAAGAGGAAGACTAGGTATTTTTGAATAAATATAGCCACTGTGTTTCTTTAAATAGAAATATCCTTCTCTAATAGATTTTAGAAAATTTAGCTCAAGATACATTTTTAGTGAAGTTATTTATAATGCATATCCCCATCTATTTTCACAAATCTAAAGTAATCATTGGATAATTCTGATTCCTAGAATTAAGAGTGATTCATAAGAGATATTAAAAAGTTTAATAAAATGTGACTTTTTGAGGCTCACTAAAATACATTTCACGATTAAAAGGTTACAAAATATATTTAGAAATTGCCTATATGTTAAACCAAATACATGTGATAGAGCATATCGATGAAGCCTGTCAATTTAAATATCCCAGCAGTGAATACTAATTCATATTAAGGAAATCTGTTCTGCAATTCTACCTCCTGCAATGGAGGTAAAAGGTTTAAACGCTTTGAATCCTTGAAATACTTGAAATACTTGAAAGTACTGTAGAAGGCAGATTCCCTATGACAGTGGTGAAGTATTTGTTGAGGTAATTCACACTATAAATGATAATTATATTTTATATATATGCATGTGCAGGGAGTGTCCAGTAATCATATAGATATTATTGGTAAAAATTATAGTCAAAGCTCAAGGTTTCTTAATCCAAACAGGCTGTGCATATTGAATGTTGCATACCTAATCATGTTCTATATAAGCAGAAGATTGATTTAGGAGTCGTAAAATATCAGTGTTAGAGGAATTATAGCAGGGAGAGTTCAGTGCATGTACTCTTTTTTTTGTGCTCTCTCTCTAGACCAGTGGTTCTCAACCTTGGGTTGCGACCCCTTTGGGGGTCAAACGACCCTTTCACAAGGATCATCTAAGACCATTGGAAAACACATACTTCAATACAAATAATGTATGTGAAAATAATTTTATGGTTGGATGTCACCACAACATGAGGAACCGTATTAAAGGGTCGCAGGATTAGGAAGGTTGAAAACCACCGCTCTAGATGCTGTTAAACCACATCTAGCATCCCTTGCTGTGGCCATATTGGCTTGGACTCAACAACTTTTAGAAAGCTTTAGGTGCATCACCTTGATTTATGGCAATTATAATATAAAGTGTGATTATGTACAATAAGGAGGGAATTTGTTTTCCAGAATGAATAAGTGATTGGAAAAGAAGGAAAGGCATGTAAACCAAAGTTTTAATCTTATACACAACTGCCTAGGATTCCGTTTCAATTACAGGTACTTCACTGACTTCAATGTGGCAATATGTAGGAATGGTATAATTGATCTGAAAGTGAATATAAATAAGAAGGGGGGAAACGATCACAGTAGTGGTTCAAATTAGAATTCATAACCTGAATATATGGAATTGAATGTTTTTGTTCCCTTACAGCAGGGATGTCAAACTGGTGGCCCGTGGCCCGGGTGCATAACGTGCAGGCCACTCCCATCCCAGCTCCATAAAGGGGGAAAAATGTCACGAAATGTCACTGTTAAATTGGTTGATTGATGGATCATTTTGGATGCTCCTAGGTAATCACAATGCTTGAGCCAGATGTTGAAATAGTAGAAAGTTTATTAGAAAGACAGTAAAACAAATAAAGCATTGATCTATTGTCCAGACAGACATGCAGCGTTCTCAGTCAGGTCATAGTCCAAGAGCATCTGTTGAAGATGGAGGAGGTTATACAGGTGAATAGAGCTCCACCTCTTCCAGTCAGTAAGTATGGTAAGGTGGAAGTGCCTGTGTGCAATGGTTCTCAACCTTCCTAATGCCGCGACCCTTTAATACAGTTCCTCATGTTGTGGTGACCCCCAACCATAAAATTATTTTCACATACACCTGTATTTGTATTAAAATATGTGTTTTCCAATGGTCTTAGGCAACCCCTGTCCCTAAAGGGATCCCGACCCACAGGTTGAGAACCATTGACCTAGTGTATGTGAGAGTGTAGTGGCAAAGCCAGGACATGCCCAGATGTCCATCTGACAGTCATGTGATGTAGTTTGTGAAGTCAAGAGATCCTGGCAAAGATACCAATAATAAATGAAAATATTTTAGCTCAGGTAACATGAGGGGTCCTTGGTCCTAGGGGTCCTTACCTACCCAAACTAGGTAACATCATGCTAGTAAAGCGTGCTATTTGGGTAATGAAACATCTGCAAGAAAACAAGCAAGCTCGGAGAGCACCAAGGACCCAGCAAACATACCAATATTCTCTTTAAAATATAGGTTGCATTTCTTCAGGAAATTAAGTCAAAATCGATGATTTTTCAGTTCCATTGCAGTTTTATATTGAAAAAGTGATGTAGTAGTAAGACACTTGGAAAGAATTGTCCTCGACCTACTGTAGCGAAACCCTTTAGGAGTACATACTAGCTTTTTAAAAAATAAATTCTTACATAATTTCTGTAAATGCTTGTATATAATTTCTACATGAAACGTTGCAGAAATTTATAGCGACAGCATTCGGGCGGGGGTATCTCCGCCTTTTAACGTAATAATACCTGCAGAAATGCTCAACATCAGCCTTGTACTGTAAAGTGACCGGTGCCCGAGAAAAACGGAAGTCCGATCATTCCGGGAGAGTCGTCAACAGTCCTCGGATGACTCAAAAACTAGGGGTCTCCCTCTCACCAGTGCTTGGCAAGAGGTGAGCGAGTCAGTTTAAATTTGTGTACTCTAGCGGCAGAAGCAGCCAAGGCAAAGATAGGCAGATTGAGTAGAGCACGAGTAGAAAGGTTCCCGTGGCTGAGCGCAGCCGTTGCGCACATCCCTTACGTAAGTGTCAGCTGGGGATTCCCTGGAGGAGGTCATTTTAATTCAACCATTCAAAGACCCCAGCAACCTTCCAGCGAACCTGCCTTTACTGCTACCCGCAACCTCGGGGCGAGGAAGTTGCGGCGGAGGACCTTCCCCGTGCCGAGGACCGCTTGAGGCGGCTCTTCACAAAATGGCGGCGCCCACGGGAAGAGAGCCCCATTTTGTGCCCGTAGAGCTGTCAGCAGAGACGGGCTCTACTTAAAGGGGGCAGGGGAGGCGGTGGCCAGTTCAGGAAGCGAACGACGGAGGGAGGGAAGAGCGGCGCTTCGTAAAGAGCTCTCGCCCGGCCCTTCAGCGGGGCTTTACGTCAAAACCCGAGAGCCGAGGCAGGCGGAGCTTGCGAGCGAGAGCCACCCCGGAGGATTGCGAGCCATCAGTTGTGCTCCCGCCGGTCTTAGATAGGACTGATTCTTGCTTGGGAGTCGTTTGGGTTGGCGGCTCCTTTGTTTTCCTTTCCTCTTTGGATGCGTGCCTTTTTTTCTTTGCCTTGTGGAATTCTCTTAATCCGGCAGAAACTCGTCAGCCTCGCGATCGGTGGCTTCCGCCGCGACGTAGGTCTTTATATGGGGGGATTGGATGCCGGTCACAACCGTGGGATGAAACAAGCGACCGCCGTGTGCTGTTCTCTGGCTTGTTTTCTTTCGTGTCTCGGGTTATTTCAGCTTCTTTTTAACTAGCTCAGCCTGTGTAACTTTTTCCCTCCTAGTTCTCTTCCTTTCCAAAGCTGCCGCCTTTCTTTTCTAAAGGATGGATGAGTGGTTTTAGATTGTATCGTTAACCATGATGTCACGTTGGGAACGAATCTGTTTCTTTGGGGTTTACTGCTCCTTTCTGAATATATCGCTTTGTTAGAAGGATGCGCCCCAAGTTGCAAGGTTGGCAAGCTTGTAAGATGTAATTGCGCCTGTGTTAAGAATCCCATTTCTCTTTGTCAGTTAGCATTTTTAAAGAATTGGTTTTTTTTAAAAAAATAAAAAAAAAAATAAAAGGCAACATAAAACCCTTGAGATCTTTGCTTATTACAGTGTTAATACATCTCTCCACCCTAAGATAATTTGTAAAGGGTAAAAAATAATTGGAAGCTGCTATATTGTTGGGAAGTAGAGGCTGTCAAAACGGTATGAAATCCACCTAATATCTTTATCCTATAAAGATCTTTATTATCCCATAAAGATATTAAAATGAAAGGTTATGAAGGGCCTTGGATTGTATGAGAGGATATAAATTTTACTTGATTTGGTGTTAGTATGAAAATAAAAGCTAATTTGGAATATTGGCTAAGAGGTATATTGTTAATTTCTTACCAGTGTTATCCCTGTTATAATTTACAGAAATACATGGACCACAGATACTTTGCCTCAGTCTTACTATGTTTATTACTGTATAAAGGATAATATGAAAGAAATCCACTGAGGCTGCTTTCCTAGTAAGAAACAGTATCTACTTTTCATTGTTTTATGAAAATACCTGCTACTTTCTGCTTGCAATTTACCTGGTAACTGCTTTAAGTGCCTCTTGGTTTTATGGTATGGACTGTTCAGAGCCTGTTTTGGAGTGTTTGCTGACTGCTTTTAAATATGCTTGCTTTATTCATAATGAACCCATGAACTTTGCTTATATGTGGCTCATATCATGTATGTTACTCATGCTGGCTTCAGTACAGTTTACTCCAGGGGAAATATGCAGAAGATTTGCTTTTAACAATATGCACTTTTTCCTAGAGTTTCTATATGCATCTTAAAGACATCTTCTAGTTATTGTAGGTATTTTATTCAATTAGGAGGTAAAATGCCATTGATAAAGCATCTTTTTATACTAGCAAAACATTCCCTACTTATGTAACCTTGTTAAAAACTTGAAAATGTTATTTTGGAGAACTTGGCTGTGAGTCAGTTTTTTTGTACATTTAATTAAATAAATTGTACTGTGTATAAAAGGTAAGTAATTAAATAAGTTGAACTAGATAGGAAGGCATAGGATTGATCTGCTTAGAAGTAACATTACTTCCTGGATCTGACTGTTATTTTTAAAAAAATGGTGAAAACATCTGGCCCTTTTGACTAATAGATAAAAACCTATAAATTAGGTTATGTTTAAAAAAAAAACAATCCTTTGATTATGATATCTAGACGATAAATACAGCTAATTTATATAAGTTTGATTGCTGAACCACCAGAATACTTTTGTTTACCAAATTTTTTATGTGATCTTTATATACTCTTATTATCTTGATTAAACTTGAATATTGTTGATATAAGAGTAAATAAAGAAATCTTACTGTTGATTGGGGGACCTGTAGGAACTGAAATTTGTTCATGGGATATTAGGAGGAGATATTTTCTTAAAGAATTAAGGTGTATCATGGTTTCTTCAAGACCTTGTATTTGGCTCAATTACTCCCAACAAACAAGGGATAATCACTAAAGGTTTAGGACTGTTATATTTTATCATATATGCCTCGTTGCACTATTGACCTTAACGAGATTTTTTTCTTCTTCTGTACAATCATTCTTGGAGACTGCCTGCACAAGTCCCTACAGTTTTCTTGGCAAGGTTTTTCAGGAATGCTTGCCATTGCCTCTTTCCAAGGGCTGAGAGAAAGTGATTGGCCCAAAGTCACCCAGCTGGCTTTGTACCTAAGGCGAGATTAGAACTTACTGTCTCCTGGTTTGTAGCCTGATGTCCTACAACTACATCAAACTTGTTCTCCATTAATAGTATAGCTTGGGTTACAATCAGGGTGGATTTGATTTAAATCAAGCTGATTTAAATCACGATTTAAATCATGATTTAAATCACTAGTAAAAAGGCTTGATTTAAATCAACTCGATTTAAATCA
>JANHFR010005685.1:34750-47259 GCA_032468015.1 Mimophis mahfalensis
CGTGTAAGGTTGAGGGTACCTTGGCGACGTTTCGATGAGGTCACACTCATCATCTTCAGGCTGGTGTCTTTGGCTTCTTGCTTCTGGGAGCAAAAATCTACAAAAACATATATATATATGTGTGTGTGTGTGTGTGTGTGTATGTATGTGTGTATATATATATATATATGTGCAAGTCTTGGTGTATTCGGGTCTTCTATATATATGTGTGTGTGTGTGTGTGTGTATGTATCTATGATGTGTATTTATATAAATTACATGTATATAATTATATACATATATACGTGTGTGTGAAATAAATTTTATATATCTATCTAGAAATATAAATGCACATATATAAATTTATATATAAATTATATACATATCGTCAAGCACATCATGAGGTAAATCTAGAGAGCAACACAGAGCAAACCCCAAAGAAAAAAGGTGGGGGGAAAGGGAACCTCCCCCTTTACACCCAGCCACCAATCCCAGCACAGATTGCCTCACGCAGGAGCTTGCCCTCTCCAGTCAATCACTGAGCCCTCGTGACGCTTTCTTCCCCATGAGATGACCCCCCCCCCCCCCCAAGATGGCCGAAGTCATCGTCCTGCTAGGCCAAGTTGTGGTTTATGACCCAGGCAATTCCTGGACTTCAGCTGCCATTTCCCCGGCCTCTTCCCTCTTTCAGGAGCCCCCATTGGTGACACCCGAAGGCCCCGGCTCCTCCAGCGAGGAGAACAGCGACAGCACCTGGACCCCCTGCCCGAGGGCCAAGGCCTCGCCAGGAGCCCCCCTGAGGAAGAAGAACAAGAAGAAGCAGAAGAAGAAGACAGCGGCGGGCAGGAGAGCCCGGCGCCCACCGGCAGGCGCCGAGAAACGCAGCAACGCCTCGCCCCCCCTGCAGCTAAAGAAGAAGTGCGTGAATGGCTTCATCATGTTTTGTCGCCTGAACCGCAAGCACTTCATCCGGTGAGGGCCGGGAGATGAGACCCTGGCGGACTCAGGCATTTGCTACCATTAGCAGGCCTGCAGCCGTTTAGTTTTTCTCAGATACAGGTAGTCCTCGACTTACGACCACAGTGGAGCCCGACATTTCTGTGGCTCGGTGAGATGTGTGTTAAGTGAGCTTTGCCTGCCCGCCCCTTTTGCAACCTTTCTTGCCATATTTTGTCAAGCAAATCACTGCAGTTGTGAAGTTAGTCACACGGTTGTTAAGTGAATCTGGTTTCCCCGTGGACTTGGCTTGCCAGAAGGTTGCAAAAGGGGATCAGGTGACCTTGGGACAATGCAACCATTATGAGTATCAGTTTCCAAGCATCCAAAGGTAAATCACATGACCATGGGGATGCTGCAATGGTCATAAGTATGAAAAGTGGTCATAAGTCACTTTTTTCAGTGCTCTTGTAACATCGAACAATCACTAAATGAACCGTTGTAAGTCAAGGGCTGCCTGTACATCATCCATCACCTCTGCAATAGGCCTGTAATGTCAATTATTGTCCTTTCTTTCTATTTTTATAGGGTGGAAGTTGGGGCTAACTTACTTACAGCCCCAGTGAGCTCTTTGCTACACTGAGATTTAACTAGGGGCTTTTAAATTCAAGGCCAATATTGATTTGAAACCTTGTAATTACTGTACTGCCATCAGGAAGCATTTAGGCAACACTTACAAAAATGGACAAATAAATAAGGGAGAAAATCCTCAAAACCAGGCATTTTAGAAATAAAGCAACAACATATAATAAATATGTAAAAAAAATTACAAAAAATTCACATAGTACAAGGTCAATTAGGCACCAAGAAACTGTATTTGCAAAACATTTGGCCTGGGTTAGCAATAACATTTAGACTTGTATACCGCTTCATAGTGCTTTACAGCCCTCTCTAAGCGGTTTACAGACTCACCACATTGCTCCCAATGACGGGTTCTCATTTTACTGACCTTGGAAGGGTGGAAGGCTGAGTCAACCTTGAGCCAGTCAGGATCGAATTCCTGGCTTGGGTAATGCTCACTGCAGAAACATGGTTTTTTTGAAACCTCTGAGGGGTTTAGAGACATTGACAGTATCTTGGCTGCCTGCTTCTCATGAGTTTAATCAAACAAATGTTTTAATCTTTTCATAGCACTTGCCCAGGCATGGCTTCCACTGCAGCTACAAGGGAGCTGGCCCAGCTGTGGCGTATGATGACAAAGCAGGAGCGGAAGCCTTACTGGTATGTTTGCTTTGGGCAACAGTGGATAAAGGGATCAGGTAATTCTTAGAAGAATCAGTCGGCCCTGTTGTAGAACAAGGATGTTCAACCTTGGCAACCTTAAGACTTGCGGACTTCAACACCCACAATTCCCCAGCCAGCTAGACAGAGAATTCAAACAGAAAGAACTTGGTTAGGTTCTCAACTTGCTTTTTATGCCCTTGCCCCTTTCTCACAGCATGAAAGCTCGCCGATTCAGCCGCCTCAACAACCGAATTGTGCGAGACGACTTCTCCAGTGGCGATGAGGAACCAGAACCGCCCAAACCCTTCCACCTGCTGCTTGCTGAGAAATCCATTCCTGGCACCCAGACAGTGGGCAGCTTCTCTTTGTTAGGCTGTATTCCATGATCCTTCCCCACTGGGATGGTAATGTATATCTGTTCAGTGGGCTCTGCTGCTGATGTTGGATCTCCCCTTCCCACGGTTCTGCAATAGTGTGTATGCCCGCTTCATTTTGACAGGGGGAATGTAGAGAAGCAACAAGGACGGAGGCCGTTTGCCCCATTTCTCCCCAAAACATCAGCTTTCCCCATCTATTTTCCTTGCTTAGCCTTGTCCCACCACCAGTGTTTCATCTGTCGTTATGCATTTGGGTTTCCTGAGCAGAACCAAGACATCGATAGATGGATGGGTTTTTTTCCCATATTTCCAGATGTTCCAATCACTACAGTCCTATATATGCTGTATATATAGCATATGTCCAGTCTCGAACAAACCAGGATCAGCTGCAGGGAGAAAACAGTAGGAGGAAGGGAAACCTCTAGCTCTAGATGATGGGACCATGTTGGTCTATTTGAGAACATGCCAAGTTTGAGATTCTATATTAACTTTTATCCCTGATCTAAATGCATTTCAAAGGATCTACTTTTAAAAATAATTTTAATGGACTGAAGACAAAAATCTAAGATCTATATTTATTGTCTGAGCTTTTATCTGCCCCTCATCTCCCACAGCTTTGATGTTCTCAGATCCACCCCATCAGTTTAGTTACCAGCAGTTTAGTTCCATATTTGGTGAGTACAAATGGAATTTTTGAGGTCCATATAGGCTTGCTTGCTCCATACCAAGTTTCAGGCTTTATTATACAGTAAATGGTTTCTAGATGTTTTAAACTTTTAACTGAGGCAAGTCCATTTCAGAGCTTGTTCTGGATGGCGTTGAATTCCCCCTGATCCTGTTGGGTGGGCCAGTGCCTCAAAATCCTAAGGAAGGAATAAATCTGCAGGTTTGCTTTTTGTTCACAGAGAGTTAGGAAGTTTTAAAGAGAGGAAAGTGGTTCTGAGCTAAGGAGGGTTAATGCTTCGTATTGAGAAGGGAGAATTTTGTCTTTAGGAGGAGCTTAAATCTGACTCTTATATTTCTGGTTGGTTTGGATTTTGTTTCGGTGGAATGCTGAGTCATCCCTTTCCCCTTTTGGACTGTGTCCTCTACACACAGATCAATTTGTGTTTGAAATACTGTTTTAAGCTTCAATGGATTTTTCCATTGTTTTTACCTATTTATATATTTATTGGTAGTTCCCCCCCAACCCTATTTATAATTAAAATAAAATATGGCAGTAAAATTAACTGATTGGGTGCCTCTGTGTCTCTTCTCTGATCTGAGCGATTATGAAAGGCAGCAATCAATACACATGTAGATAACTCCCATGTCACGTAGGCAGCAGAACTCCTAATCATGCCTTAACAGGTTGTAGTCCTCGACTTAATCATCCATTTAGCAACTGTTCAAAGTTATAAGGACACTGAAAAAAGTAACTTTTGGGCATCCCTCACGCTTCTAACCCTGGCAGCATCCCCATGGTCACATGATCACAATTCAGGCCCTTGGCCCTTGGTGTGTATTTAAGAAGGTTGCAGCATTCCAGAGTCATGTGATTGCCACTTGCGACCTTCCAGGCCGTCAAAGGAGGAATCTAGATTCACTTAACAACTGCATGATTCCCTTCACAAGTGCAGTGACTCATTTAACAACTATGGGGGAAAAGTCATAAAACGGGGCACAACTCACCTTGCTTAGCAACAGAAATTCTGGTTCCAACTGTTGTTCTAAGTTCAGGACCACCTGTACTTGGAATCTATTATTGCAAGTTCTTCATTAATATGATCTTTAAAACAACTTTATAAAGTCAGGTAACATTATTGTTAGAGGATCCCCGTTCTGCAAATGTAGATCTGGGGCTGGGAGACTGATGGAGTACTTTACAAGGCTGACATAGAAATTCTATTTGCCCTAGAGATTTCTAAGCCCACAGTGCAGCCTTGGGCATGCCTATTTAAAAATAATTCCCAATCAGTTAGGAAATGTCCTCAAATAGAAAATCACAGCTTCTGTCGCTAATCCCAGAAACTAACATAGAATATCTTTGCGCCAAACACTTTTCTTTGGAGCCGTGGGAGGTGGGTGAAGAGGCAAGGCAGACTAACAACCACACAAAGATTTGTGCAGGCAAGAAGCAAATGGCCATTAGGTTTTTCTACCTGGACACAAACCAAGATTTAGTGAATCTGTACCCTAGATGAACTTCATTCTTTTTCAATTTTACATTTATTTCAAAAATTGGCAGAAAAATGTGATTTGGCTTTGAGGGACTACTTGCATGCTGTTGGATTCCGCAGTGTGTCCCAAAAGGCCTAAATGCCCATTCTACATCTTTCAAGAGGGATATTCCAGGGTTACCCCAGTCCTATGAACTCTTGCTGGATCTCTCTGCAGAAAGAATCCCCAGCAGAGGATCAATCCCAGGATTTTCCCACCTCCTTCGTTTCATGGTTCCATTTGAAACCCCCTCCAATGCGGTTCTCTATCCAAGTCATTAAGGTTCTTGGCACTGTGATATGCAAATCGCATCTGTTCTCCCTAGGGGTTACGTGTTTGTATGTGCTCAGCTGTCCAGGCCCAAGTCCTAATTAATCTTAATTGGGTACTTTCTGCTTTAAACAGATGTTCCTGCTGCAGACACTCATCCTGACCTTAAACTCGTGAGTCTGGGCTGTAAGTTATTCGTCTGCTCTTTACTTTTGCTTGGTTCTATAGCTGCTTTTGCAGCTAAGTGACTCTCCTGCCATTGTTTTAGGGCGCAGAGAGCGAGAAACCAAGAATTTGGCCAGTCAGGAAATGGGCAGATAGAAGAAATTTCACATTGGATGGTTTCAGCTTTTCTCCCGGTTAGAAAAACACGTGGCATTTTCCACCGCTGTGGAATGTGGTTCGTTTTTGCTCAGTATCAAATGTGGTGATACACTAGGCTTGTACCATAGTTTCCCTCCTATCAAGAGACACGATGTGATGATCCTTGCAATTGGAAACAGGCATATTTACACACGGAAGGGCCAGAACAAAGAAGCAGCCTGCTGAGAATGTGGCCGTGTCTTCTTGTACTGTTTCAGGATCCCAGGTTTACGAGAGTGGAAGTGAGGGACCCCAGGAGGCCATTGTGGAAGGGCTGGTTCTGCAGGTAATCCACCCGCTGGGTGTTGTGAATGGAGGATCCCTCGGGAGCTGAAAGCTGCAAGGCCGGGTAGAGCAGTGAGGGGCTGTCAGTAGGGGAGCTTTCATCCTCGGAGCTGGGGATCATGAGTCTGTCTCGGGGCAGGCCATGTCCTTCCTTCAGAACGCCGCCCTCGCCGTTCTCCCTGCAGCCAAAAAGAAAAAAACAATGCCCAACTCCGCACGATTCCAAAATTCTCTTGCCAAGATGCCAACTAAATCAATTAGTCTTAAAAAGTAACCTAATCAGTTGTACGTGTTAATAAATATTTCAGCCCTCTCTGTTCTATTTCAGCAGTAGAAGCATATCGTCAGAAAAATCGAGAGGGTAGCCCCAATAGGGAGATTAAACCCCCTCCTGTTTTTATCTGCGATCAATTAGATTTTTATCCTGTCTTTATTACTTCAGAATCAACTTAAGGCAGCAAACATACATAACACTCTTCCTTTCTCCTGTTTTATCTGTGTTTTGCATAAAAAGCAGGCAGTTGCCCTGTCATTGCCACCTTCTTGACTTTTGGGACTGCAGATATTTTTAAAATTCATTTGTTAGCCGTAACATATAGTTAAATTGGCACATCTTAAAAAGGCTGGGACTGAGAAATGCTGTTTTAGTGGCAGAAGCAGTGGTATGGAAGACGGAAGAGCAAGGGAGATTCCCCCAACACTCCTGTTCTACATCTGCTCATGTCTCAGGCCTCGTCTCCTGGCTCGCCCTAGCCATCATCGGCATGTTTAGGCCCAGGACCACTTTTCTGCCCCGTAGGATTTTCTGTAGGCTGCTGCTGCTGTCAGAAATCTAATCTTTAAAAACTTAATATCGTAAGCCTCCCAGAGTTTTCCATATGAGAAGATGGGCAGATAATACATTTTACAAATAAAGAAATTGAGAATAGCTGGCTTGAATTTGAAGCCCCCTCACCTCTCTTTGGTCTCTGCCGCACGGTCCCTCTGGCGCCGGTTCTTGAACCAGTTGCTGACCTGAGTTGTGGTCAGCCCTGTCGCTTCTGCCAGCTCTCTTTTCTCACGAGGGGATGGGTAGGGGTTGTGGATATACCATTCTCGTAACACACTCCGGGATTTTTCCTGTAGGAGAGTGGAAAGTCTTCGAACTTAGCATTGCAGGTAGTCCTCCACTTATGGCCATTCATTTAATAACAGTTCAAAGTTACAAAGGCCTCAGAAAAAGTGAGTTACAATCCGTCCTCGAAATTGCACCCCCCTCCTTTCACGTGATTGCAGTTTGGGAGGTTGGCAACCCAATTGCATTTACAACAGTTGCAATGCCTTGCAGTCATGTAATTATGATTTGTGTCTTTCCATGCTGGCTTCCCACAAGCGGAGTCAATTGTTGGGCGGGAGCCAGATTTACTTAACAGCAGTAAAATGGTTGTAAAATTGGGTCCGGTCACATAGTGACTCGCTTAATGACCACATCATGTTGTGGCTGAAATTCTCATCCCAGTTGTCATAAATCAAGGACTCCCAATAATTAGACCAACATTTTAAAAGCAAAAATTTCCTCTTTGCACTAATTGTAATTAGTGAGTTAATTGTAATTAGCTTTGTGTCATGTGGGTGAATAGGCAGCAATATTAATTTTCCAAATAAATAAATAACTCAAGGTGCCATCAAATTCTCTCTTGTGGCACCTTTAACCTACCCAGACAGAGATAGAAGTTCAGGTTTTTTTGAGCATTTTTATTGTTAATTTCTAAACATTTTCTAGCTGGGGTGACCAAATCTGTATTTGCTATAAATGCATTTAGTGGTCTTTAGCTTCTTTTTGCAGGAATCCAGAATCAGTAACCTGACTGCACTTTTCCTATGATTCCAAAATCCTTTTTTAAAATTTGTTTTTTGAACAGCTGCAAGTAACCTTGTCCACTTTTGCCATTAGACCAACTTCAAAAGCAAACAGTATTGTTTTAAGTGTATATATTTCAAGGTCAGGTTAAATGTTATATTGTAACCCGTAGGGGGCAATGTCATCATTCCCTGATCTTGGTTGTCTTCCAAAAATGAGCACTCAATCCTGCCCCCTTCTTTTATTTTGAATCAAGGGTGAAATTTTGCAGAGCCTGAAGGTTTGGGTTGTTTCTGTAATTTAATGGCGAAGGAAAAACTTGCTTGACTGTCATAACGGAGCCAGGGCATATATTATCTCCCTCAGCTGCCAAAGGCTGCATAAAATAAATGTGTTTTGAAACCTTTCCAGAATGTTCTTGGAGATGCATGATTAGGGCCTCCCTCAGATGATTATTTCAGAATGTTTCTGGAGAAATTTAGAGGAAATGGGAAATGGCATGAAAAAGTGAAGCAGCCAAGAGACCCCCTTCCCCAACTATCTCCCCATCTAAATTTTGCAGTAAATAAGGTGAATACAAAGGCAAGGGTAACAGGGAAAGAATGGCTGGAAAACTTGTATTATATATTTTCAATAGACTTCTAAAGATGTAGGCAAGGCATTACCAAGTTTTGAGACTCCTGAATCCTACACAAACCCTCACAATCTGGGGTCTGCCATCCAGGGCTCCTTTAAAAGTGGCTACAACTTTTGCCTTTTTTCTATAAGGGGGGAAAAAAGGAAAGTGTAAACTCATGGGAGAGATATTTTGGTACAGATCTTTAATTATTTAACAAATTAATCAGGACTAAATAAGGTGAAATTTTAATCTTTACCCAAGAAGCATTTTTGTCTTGTCCTCTTTCTAGTTCCTGAAATAGAACCCCCATTTCCAAAAACCAAGGGCAGCGCTCAGACTGAAAAAGTTTTATGTCCTAGTGGTTAAAAGGACATTTCAAAGGGCAGGTTTCTTGTATCAAACCAGCATTATGGCGAGACTGGTAGGAAAAAAGAGTAGGATGGAAGGGTCAAAAAGAAACAAAGAGATGAGGGTCAGTATGAGAGATTTCTTGGCAGACGAAAAGAGTAGGAGTGTTGGATCGCTGAAAGAGGAAAGAGGCAATGCAAGGTCTTAAAAATTAAAATAAAATACCCTAATGCCAATTAGGGTAAAAGCTATTCTAGTGGAAACAAAGTGACCCCAAAGTTGAGTGTGATAGAAATACAGAAGGATAATTAGAAGAACAGAGAAGATTTAGGCAAGAGTGGACTTGTTATAACCTTAATGGAGCGTCAAGTGGTTTATCCCAAATATAAACTTTTCAAAGAACAATAGATGGTTTTTTTTGCGCTTGAAGAATTGAAAGGTTTGGGTGCTGGAAACAGAGCTTCCTTTGTTAGGAGTGGGATGTCCGCAAAAGTTGAGAAATACCCTTAGACAAAACACAATTCTAACAAAACCTACCTTGAAACAGTAACTGGTTTCCTCCCCATCCCAGATGGTGCGGGGCAAAGGGAATTTGCGACGCACCCGGTATTTTCCCACGGCTCCCAGCGGCCTTCCACGCAACTTCTCCGCTTCGGTGTAGTGAGCCTTGAGCCAGAGTTGCTGAAGTTTGGGGTGATTGTGCGGAGAGAACTGGTAGCCCTCTAAGATCTTGTAGAGCTCTCGGAAATTGCCCCGATGGAAAGCCACCACCGCTTTGGCCTTCAGGACACTCTCGTTCTTGTGCAAGTGGTCACAAGCTGGCAGGGACCAGAGGAAACGTCCTAAGCGCTCGATGTTGCCCCCTTGTTGCAAGACTTCACACACGCAAGCCACTTGCTCTTGTGTGAAGCCAAAATTCATGGTGAAGTGGGAAATAGCCTGCTGTTCCCCAGAGGACCTCAAGTGGAGGCCCCAAAACTTGGTGGCTCTCAAAGGCAATTTAAGGCGGTCCACCAAGGCCACCCAACTTCTACCCTGTAGAAGACCCTGCTGCCCTGGATGCACCGAAGGGCAGGTAGCCCTCTGTGGTTGGAAGACCACGGCAGCTGCGCCCCACTAAGACAAGAGAGTCCAAGAGAAGCGGAAGGCCACGCGGGTGCCTTCCACCTTCCTCTCTTTGGTGGCCATGTCTCTTCTCTCCAGGTCTCGGTGCTCTCAGGACTCCTTTCTCTGCCTTCTGGCTCTAGAGACAGTTGCCCAGGGTGGATGTCTTGGGGGGTATCGGTTACAGGCCCAGCCCACACCGGCTGCAGCCGTGGCCAGCCATTGGCCAACTCCGCAAGAAGAGCGAGGGAGACTTTTACTACGTCACCCTGGGATGGTAAACCTTTCAGTGGAGGAGATTGTGGGGGGTATGGAAATGTGAGATGCCCCCTACGGAGGGGGGAGCAGGAGACCCACAGAAACAGAAAGATCTGGCAGATCTGCTCAGAGGTCAGCCCGTTTATCCAAAACCAGAGCTTTTTTTGGTTGGCACCTTATTCCATGCTGGCTGCGCCGTGGTTATTGTTGATCATTGTTAAGCGACCAAGAGCTAGACAGGAGGCAGATGCTTCTGCAGCCACCGCTCAACTACTGTCCCTAAGCTCCCAACTTGTTGTCGAACGTCTTCAAGGTTATCTTATCCATTTTCAAGGGCTTCGCGCCTCTTCTGAACAAGGGAAAACTCAGAAGGAGAGTAAGAGCGAAGTTCCTCTTTCCAGAACAAACAGGTGTAGGCGGCTGGTTCCTACGCCTGGGGTTTTTCCCGGGGTGGCCTGGATCCCTTTGACAGGGGTTTTGTCTCCCTTTGTCCCTGGCCTCGCCAGGTGGTGACAGTGCAGGCAAAGAGCAAGGTTGCTGCCTCTGCTGTTT
The DNA here is from genome assembly GCA_032468015.1 of Mimophis mahfalensis. Lineage (NCBI taxonomy): Eukaryota > Metazoa > Chordata > Lepidosauria > Squamata > Mimophis > Mimophis mahfalensis. The sequence continues at coordinate 45,165 of JANHFR010005685.1, forward strand.
CCTGCTCTTCCCATGCAGAGATCATGTTTCGGACTCAGCAGGCAGCTATTCGCAAGACAAATAACCTGTTGCAACTTGCAAAAAAGAGGCTTTTGCAGCTGCAGGCAAAAGCAGTATCTATGACCAGCAAGGGATGACTGGAAGGCAAGGCTGTATTTGATTCATTGGCTCACGGTGGGATCTCTGCAGAATTTCAACTCTCCACATGGGGGGTCCTTTTTTCTCCTACTGTGGCTTATGGGCTATCCTTGCTCCATGCTGTTGGTACCCGGAGCATCGCTTGATGGGCTGCTTTCTTCTTCCTCATTCAACAAAAAGGAGCAGCATTTCTTGAAAAGTAGTTGCAACTTTGTTTCTCCTTCATTTCCAGCACATAGAAGTTAATCTTTTTAAAAAATGGTTAAATGGCTGCAGTGTCCGGAGCAAAACCACAACAGAGAGTAGCCATAGCGATGTGATGAAGCTTGACTTTTTGGGACCATGTCTTGCAGATGCATTATGCAGTAGCTGTTTCTGGCACATCCCTTAAGCAGGAAGAACGAGTTGCCTTAGAATGAGGTACCCCTCGAAAAACAAGGAATCGCGAAATATAGCAACTTGATCATTATTTTTTTTAAGCTAGCAGATTGCATTTTAATTAGGCTGCCTTAAGCAGCTGAAGGCAAAGTGGGACATCCATCTAATGGAGTATTTCTCAACCGTGTCAGCTTTCAAATGTGTGGACTTCAACTGGAATACCCCAGCCAGCATGCTATTGAAATTTAGTACCTATTATATTCAGTATCAATTTCATGTAGCTTTTCTCAACTTTCAGATGCATGGACTTCAACTCTCAGAATTGTTTGCTGGCTGGGGAATTCTGGGAGTTCCTCAGAATCCAGACACACATTAGATGAATAATGAATAAAATATATACTGAATATGCTATATATTCCATATATCTATTGAATATTAAGAAGAGTGTGAAGTTGCCAAGGTTGAGGAAAGCTGATCTAATTAATAAGTCAAACTCACTTATGTAACTCTGACTGGTTTTGTTCTACTGCTTCATGTTGCTCTTCCTTTGGTTTAATTTTCATCCCTCCAGCAATTTACAAGCTATTCTCCTTCCTGCATTTTCCATACCAGCACAAGATTTAATCCCTGCAAAGGGTTAACCTCACCTGAGATTCCGTGTGGGTCCCTCCATCCCCCTCCCATGCTTTATCTTCCAATTCAAGGATCAGAAAAGCCCCCCCTGGCTCCCACCCAAAGCGGTATTACTTATCCAGCCATCTGCGTAACACGATCTAACCTGGATCGCTTTACTTCTTCCCAGGGGGACGGACCGGCTTTGTTCTGGGGTTGAAGTCGCCCCAGGTTCACAAGCCCATTTTCCACAGGAAGCTCCCAGGTTGCTCCCCAGGCACTGGAGGGCTGCAGGAATGACCATCTGTTCGAATCTGTTATGATTTACAGGAGGCAGGGGGATCCGTGGTGGTTGAAAAAGGCAAGAGGGTGACCCCAAGAGCGTATGTGCACACTGATAACTGTAGAAACAGGGTCAAAAGTGGCTCCAGGTATCACAGAACATTTGAAAACGGAGGTATACAAAGGTGAAAAGATTTAAACCTTGACAACTTAACAGTCCCCAACTATGGAGACAAACTGTTCCTTAAACCAGTGTACAGTCTGAATTCCCCATTGAATGAACATAGGCACAGAGACAGTGTTTTAGGATAAAATATATTTATATATATAATATATATATAAAAGACACAAAAAGATGTAAAAAAACCCCAAAGGAGAGATATAAAAATATCTTATAGAAATGATTGCTTCTCACAAACGGTGGGAACAGGTGTGTTTCTTTAGTACCTGACGGGGGAGAAGGCACATTTAGAGAAATTACAATGTTATATTCGCATAACCAAGAAGGCCGTAGTGTTGGAAAACAACAATGGCTTCGCTGTACTAATGGAACTTTTCTCAACAGAATGAATGGTGAAGTTTCCCACCTTACCACACAACATTCTGAACTGAGTGGACCTCAACTCGGTAAAACCCTTCACAGATTCCTAATCATGCAGAAAGAGAATGTTGTTTGCATGTATTT
>JANHFR010005686.1:37501-47688 GCA_032468015.1 Mimophis mahfalensis
AGGAGGAGGAGGAGGAGGAGGAGGAGAAGGAGAAGGAGAAGGAGAAGGAGAAGGAGAAGGAGAAGGAGAAGGAGAAGAGGAACTCAAGTTCTAATTCTGCCTTAGGCCCCAAAGCAGCTGGGTGATGTTGGGCCAGTCCCTCTCTATCAGCCCTAGAAAGGAGGCAATGGCAAGCTACCTCCAGAAAAAAACCTTGCCAAGAAAATTACAGGGAGTATTCCAGACATTTGCCAGGAGTCAAAAACCGACTCCGGCACTCAGGTGCAAACCAAGTAAAAAACAAAAACAAAAACACACAATAACTCCTATACATCATTTTGATGGCCTTTGGGTGCTTTTCAAAGAGCAAGAAAGGGGGAGGGGTATGCAACTCCACAAAGTCCAGTTCTGACTAATCCTAGAAAAAAAGGCGCATTGAAATGGTGACTTTTGGCAGTGATCTTATCAGGAATTATAATGCATTTCAGACAAACAAACTCCCCAAGTTAGGTTTGTAAAATTGATGTAGATTTTTAGTTTTGTTGTTCTTTATAGAACAATGACAATAAAGATTATTGTATTGTATTGCATTGCATTGCATTGCATTGCATTGCATTGCATTGTATTATTGCATTATTGTATTGAAAAACAAAAACAACCGGGTGTTGTGTTTGTTAAACGGCAATCTAGACTCTTTAAAGTGAATGGAACTCCAGCTGGCTAGATTCCGCCTTTCAAATCTATTCCCAGCAGGGAAGGAGATGCCCCGGGAGCCAGAGGGGATCTCTGGATCCCTTTCAGATCGCGGGGGAGGTAAAAGCGGAAGTTTTTTTTTTCTTTTTTAACTTCTCCCCGCCGATAGAAATCTAGCCAAACCAGCAGAGGAAGGGGAAGAGCTAGTTCTCAGCGTCCAGGGAGATGTCATGGCTTTGGAGAGCAATGGAGAGTAACAACTACTTAATGAATGGTGATCTTTGCAGCGCTTTCCACCGCGTATCTCCTCCTGCGATCCAGAGCGATCTCGCCAGCTCCGGATCTCTCCCTTCTTCTCCAGGAGAAACGGCTCAAGGGGTAAATCGGTGGTCGCCATCCCGTGCCCTCCCACCGGCTTACCGCTCGCTTACAGCCGCTCCAGCCGCTGGGGTCTTTCCGGTAGCTCTCCAAGTGCTGGGCGGCCCATTGAGCAGCCTGCTGGTACTCCATGGCGAGAGACGGTGACGCGCTCCCGGCTGCGCTGGGAATGGCTGGCCCGACGGTGGAGGAGGAGGAGGAGGAGGAAGAGAAGGGCAAGGATCTGCTAAGTCCAGCCCAGGAAAGCCTCCCTTCGGAGCCGCGCCATCCTCGCTCGGCACCGCCTCCAGCTTCTCCCAACACGCGCGCCCGGGAAAAGCACCGTGAGGACGGAGGATAGGATAGCGGTGCTCCAATGCGACTTTGAGCCTGTCACTCTTTCATCCCAACCCACCTCACAGGGCTGTTGTGGAGAAAACAGGAGGAGGAAGGAGTATTAGGTCTGCCTTGAGTTTATAAGTAACTTTATTACTTTACTAGCCAATAACCTGGCTTTGTCCTGGTATTTTTGGCCAGGTTATTGGCTAGTAAAGTAATAAAGTTACTTATAACTTTATTATAGGATATAGGGGAGTTTTAATTTTTAATTGGTTTTTATAATTTTTGATTAATCTAATTTCAAGGTGTTTAATTTGCTTTTAATCATTTGTATTGGTGTCTCTTTTTAGCATGTAAGCCGCCCCGAGTCCTTCAGGAGAGAGGCAGCATATAAATTCGATTAAATAAATACATAAATAAAATAAATAAACTCAAGGCAGACCTAATATTCCTGCCATGCTGCAGCCTACAATTCCCAGTGTTCTTTGCCCCAATTTGCATGGCTTGCCTCTATTGGCTGGACAGACTCCAATTTGTATGCCTTCCTGTATTGGCTGTTGTTGCCTCAGCAACTGCAGAGCCCTCTGCACATGTGCAATACAGTGCGGCTGGGGGTTGGCACTTTGGCAGCTTTTTTAGGGGGCAAAGAACCCCCAAAGGCATTCATGACCCCCCAGTGTCTCTGGAGTATGAGGTATGTGCCTGGCAAGTTTGGAGCCGATTGGTACAGGCATGGAAGAGTCTGTTTGGGACATACCCACAAACCCACACACTCACAGTTCTGTTTTATTGATATAGATAAGGTGAGAGAGAAAAAATCTAATCAATAAATCAATCAGAGTTGATCATTCAACCATATGCAAACTGTTTATTTAACATCTGGAGTGAGCAGAATAATTTAACTGGACAGAGACAGCAGCCCCTGTTCTGGCGAGCTGGCCTGCTGATGCCAGAATCCATTACTTAAATACACCGAGATTCGTAGCGTGGGATCAACTTCTTCTCTTTGCTTGTTAAAGATGATTTTAAATGGTCACTTATTGCAGTATAATTATAGAGCGAGGATAATTCAGCCAAGAATAAGCAAATAAGGAGAAGGTTACAGGAATGGGGCTAACCCAGGGGTCTGCAAACTGGCTCTGGACCCACATGTGGCTCTTTCGGCCCTCTGGTGCGGCTCTCTGTCGGCTGATCCCACCACTGACTGGCCCCTCCCTCCCCTCCCCGTCCCTCCTCACCTGGCCTGAGAAGGGAAGGGTGATGGTGTGGGATGGAGACTCATCCATATTCCAGAGCAGGAGGCAGCTGGGTGGGAATAAATGATGTGAGTTGGCCACGCCCACCCAGTCATACCAGTTGTTAAATTATTGGCTCGTGGTGTTTTCTTTTCTGTGGGAAACGGGTCCAAATGGCTCCTTGAGTGTTTAAGTTTGCAGACCCCTGGGCTAACCCAATGTTCTCCCTCAAGTGGAATGTAGCAAAGCTTAAGCAAAGCCGAAGCATTTGGGATTTGGGGGTACCCGACTGGGGGCACCTCAGTTCTCCAAGGTTGCAGACTTTTCTCCGCACTTTAGACATTGGAGCATATCAGGTCATTCATTTCGGCCAGGTTCAACTCCACACCGGACTTTGTCTTTTGGGGAGTCCCTTTCGCTCCTGATTTCAGATATTTCTCCTTGCTGGGAATGACTTGGATGTACTGATCGTTGCCACTGGTGGGCTGATCGCTGCTCGATTCAGGAGAAATGGAATCTGATTCGGTGGGAGAAGGAAGTGGCTTGGGTTTAGGCTTGGATTTGCCGGGGTGTTCTGGATAATGTTGGTCGAATTCAATATTTTTCAGGTGTATCTTTCTGTGAGGATGGGGGCCCCTGCCGTACGTCAGCCCAAAGCCATCTTCCCAAGACTTGTAGTGCATTTTCGCTAGAGACCTGCTCGGCAGAACTTGGTTGTCGGTCCATTCCCCAATGTAGAAGCGAGGGGGGGCTCGGAGGTCCGACAGGGACCGCGGGCGGTGAGTCTGCTTAGCCACACCTCTTCTGTACTCTTCTTCCTCCTCCTCGGTGTAATGAGGTGAGTAGGCCCTGCGGGGTGTCCGGACCACGTATCTTCTGATGTGACGTGGATACAACTCCACGAAGTCACCTGCCTCGTCCATACGGACGTTCCTGGGCAGCCGAGTTGTGGCACGGAGGATTTTTTTGCGGGGCTGGTGCTCGTTGACAAGGTAGTACTTGGCTGTGTGAGCTCTGCGGCCCACAAAAGGGGGCCCCCCGTGGCCCCCGTGAGGCTCCGGCTTCATTTGTGGGAGGCTCTTTCTGAACAAGGGCTCTGAATGGACATCTTCCATGGGTTTCTTCACCTTTACAGGAGTATAGACTTTGGCTTTGCAGAGGTCACTAGCACTCCCATGGATTGTGTTTGGGTATCTAAGGAAGGAAGAGAGGGACAGGATGGCTAGGTGGTTTGGTCTGGTGGTTAAGACACCAGGTTGGAAAGCGGGAGACCGCAGATTCAATCCCCACCTTAGGCATGAAAGCTGGCTGGGTGACTTTGGGGCAATCACTAGGAGACAGTGAGTTCTAGTCCTACATGAAAGCCAGTTAAGTGACTTTAGCCAGTTACTGTCTCTGCTTTCTCTCTAGTTCCTGGGAAAGGTCTTACCTGTTGATTGAAGGTTCTGTTCTAGGCTTCGCCATCTCAGGAATAGGTGGCGTTGGAGTGACGGGTATCGGCGCTACAGGTGTTGGAACCCCTGGATTATCTTTTGCTGGTGATGGGCCCACTGATTTCAGTATTTCCGGTGGTGGTACTGATTGAGATATTGTCTGTATTTGGCTGGCTTTGGGAGACTCAAAGTTTACTACACTGCCATTTTTCCTAGGGGTTGAGGAGTGAGCTGATGACTCCTGACTGATGACGTCAGTCTCCTGTTTGGGCCTCTTGCCATTTCCTTCTACATTTTGGATCCTAGCTAAAAAATAAAATTTAGGGGGAAAAAAAACCAATCATAGCTTCTTTAGTCATTAGCTGGAACTGATCAATATAGTCTAGCACATATTTGATCCATGTATGAGAGTACCCAACCCCAGCAACTCAACTAGCATCCTCCAGCTGAATTTCCCCATCATGGCTTGTTAAACAAGAACTGGAAGCTGGATTCACACATTATCCTAAACCATAAACCATGATGTGCCAACATTATAAGCCACAACCAAAGTAAAACACAGTATGGCTTAGTGCACTCTTAAATTCAAAACCTCAGTGGGAAGAGGTTGCCCAGAATTCTTGCAGAATTCTTGAATTCTGAGTATAGCTCAGGTTCTAAGAATCTCAAAAGCTGATTCTCTAATTAATGCACTGGTCTGAAATTTGTCACAATCTTCTTTTAGTTCTTTCTGCGGCAAGTAAATGTAGCTAGCTTAGTCTCTGTATCTATATATATAAAATTGTGTGTGTGTGTGTGTGTGTGTGTATTCCACATACACTATGGAACAGCTTGACCAATTTCAGCTGAACTTTGTACAGAGATGACTTACCCTCCAGGAACAAAGGGAATCAGACATGCCTAGCACCCCTCAAGGGGTCTGTGTGACCTAAAAATACTGGGTGTGTACCCTAAGAATCAGTAGCCCACAAGGGGGCTCCCTCTGACTTGCGATGCTGAGCAAGAGAGCAGCGTCACATCCGACTAAACACATAGAGCTACTAACAGCGTGAGACATAGAGCTACTAACAGCATGAGTCCCGACTACAGGATTTTCCCGCGTGAGAGACCAGCGTCAGGCGCAACTAAACCCAGGTGAAACCGAGTTATCGGCTAGTGTTTCATATGACTGCTTTTGCTTTCGATTATGATTGCATTTCGTGAAAAAGATGACTGAATATGCAGTTCAGTGATGCCAACTGCCTTATGAAAGTTTCTGCTCACCTGCTGCCATTTGGACCACTTTTTTCTTGTCCTCAGTTCTTTCCTACAACAGAGACCAAATTAATTGGTTAATTATATAATTAGTATATATAATACTTCCATATAATACTTCTGTTGAAAAAAACCCACTGCGCTTAAACATCAAAGTTTGTGGGAATAAAAGTGACCTGCACTGCTACTCACCCATTGATTTATTCTTCTGTTAAGAATTAATTTTATTTTTTAAAAAAATATCAAAAACATAGTATGAACATTTGGTCAGCACTTACTGTTTGAATCTGCATCCTGAGTTGGTTGTTGGTGAATTTTAATGACCTCGCAATACTCTGCAGGTAATATATTAGCATACTGGAGGGAAAAAAAATATATCAGGAGAGAGGTCTCTGATTTACATCACAGTAAATTGAAAGACCTGAATAAACATAATTACAATAATTTGTTTCCATAATACGATTTCTTCCCAGCAACTGGCAATGCATAGTCACCTTATCTGGATTTAGAAGCTAAGCCAGAGGAGACCTGGTCAATACTTGGAAGGCACTAGGAATAACCCAACATATTAGCTATCTAAATGCAGAGATATTGTTCAGTATCCTTTGTTGTGGCTTGGCAGCATGCTTCAGATCTGGCAGCCGATTCTGACTCCGATGGAGATCTGGAGTCAGAGTCAGGTGGAAGGGAGGAACCGGCTGCTGAGACTGGGCCTGGGCCATCCACTAGTTATCAGGAGTCTTCAGCTTCTGATAGCAGTGGAGAGGACATGCTGGCAATTGAGAAGGTAGCAACAACAGAGGAGAGCCACAGCTGACTGGTAATTGGCTATACCCCATGGGAGTTAAAAGGGGTGTGCTTGGAAACAGATTCCACAGAGAACAATTGGGAGATTTGGAGTGTCATGGTTTGCCTTGTTTCTATCGTGGTTTGCCTTGTATTCCTGATCGGGTCTTCAGTCGCTCCAACTTTGTGCTCATTTTTATCTGAGTTCGTGTTCATCTGTGAGTTATTACCTTTTATCAGGACACTTGGCATTTTGCCCAGAAAAGTATGGAGGCTTGCCAGAGGCTTCTGGCCACTAGAAAACATTTGGACAAATAAAGTCTCTGGAAGGAGTCTCGATCCATGTGTTTGAGCATGCAACACAACATCCTTATTTCTTACTCTCCCTTATTTGCTGGCTAAAATGGAAGTTCTCCCAGGATAATGACATGACTGGATTCTTCTGGACACCTATCTTGGAGTGTCAAAATACTGACCATAAAATCAACTAAAAGTATTTAGACTTACAAGAGTAGTAACAAAGCTGGAAGGACCACCACAGGGCTACTGATGTAGGCCATCACAGAGTTGAACCAGGGAGGGAAGTCGTTTCGAATAGTTTCAGACACAATGTCATAGATTTTTTCTTGCCCGCTACATGAGAAACATTCAATTGCTGTCTCAGAAAATCTGCAGCATTTTAAACATTTCAAAATAATTTTCTGTTCACAGTCAAGTTTTGAGCTAGGAAGACTTTGGGTCTTTTATTTTCCTGGGAAAAAATAACCACCAGTTGAGCAAGCTGGAAGGAGAAAGTCCATACTAGAACAGACCACAAGTCTTCTCTAAAACAATTTTGGATTAAAACCTTTTCAAGGTGAGCTCAAGGCTTCTTATCTACCTCCGCTTTGAGGAGAAGTAACCTGTGACCTCCACCTGTTGATGAACCTCAACTCTCAGAAGACCATGTAAATAAAGCCAATTAAGAGGGGTAGTTCAGCAACCTGAGCAGCAGCCTATCCCAGTTTTTTACTGCACCAAAACTTTAAAATATTGTTTATTTTCACAGTGTGTCCTTCATTTTATGACAATGATGCATAAAATACATGCATAAAGGTAAAGGTAAAGGTTCCCCTCGCACATACATGCTAATCATTCCCAACTCTAGGGGGTGGTGTTTATCTCTGTTTCAAAGCCGAAGAGCCAGCGCTGTCCGAAGACGTCTCCATGGTCATTTGGCCGGCATGACTAAATGCCAAAGGTGCACGGAATGCTGTTCCCTTCCCACCAAAGGTGGTCCTTATTTTTCTACTTGCATTTTGACATGCTTTCAAACTGCTAAGTTGGCAGAAGCTTGGACAAGTAACAGGAGCTCACTCGGTAACACAACGTTCGGGATTCAAACTGCTGAACTGCCGACCTTTCTGATCGACAAGCTCAGCGTCTTAGCCACTGAGCCACCATGTCCCCCTAAATACATGCATAGAGTCATCTAATTATAAATAAAATACATGCGTAGAGCTATCTAATTATGAGAAATCAGCATTCCACAACCACAATATCTCCCAATAACATTAATCTGTGGAATGAGCTCTGGTTTTGTAGAGGTTGCCCTGTTTTGTTTTGTTTTAAGTTAACACAAAGTAAGCGATTGCTTTGAATGTTGCTTAAAATATTAAATGAAGCCATGCCAGTATCCACTTACCTAAATGGGCCACAGGTTAGAGATGGCTTGTAGCGGGCAATAGCAAAGATAGTTGGGAGCATACACAGAAAGAGCATAAATAAAAGCATAGCTAAGTAGAAGTTGTTAGATCTGAAAAGGAAGGTCGCATTGTTACAGAGTGTTACCTGTAGTGTACGGCCCTACATCTCTAGTATTTTAAGGTGTTTTAAAACCCCAACTCTAAGGCCAAGTACCAACATGGAGTTGGATTACAAGACCAGCCTTATGATTCTATGTTTTGTGAATACACTTGATAAGTTTAACTTTTAGGTTTAAAAAGCCAAGTCAAATTAAACAAACTCAGGTGTTGTGGTTTGGTAGTGTGCTGCATATCTGGCAGCCGATTCCGACTCCGAGGGAGACCTGGAGACAGAGTTGGATACTGCGCCTGGGCCTCCACTAGTTATCAGAAGTCTTTGGCTTCTGATAGCAGTGGAGAGGAGGCCCTGATTGACACAAGGGCATTAAGAAGGCTGCAACAATGCAGGAGAGCTACAGCTGACCGGTGATTGGCCACACCCTCATTGGATTTAAAAGGGGTGTGGTTGGAAGCAGCCTTCGCAGAGAACAACTGTGAGGTTTCGAGTGTCATGGATTGTGCCTTGTTACCATCGTGGGTTGTTTTTTTCCTGTAGTGATTTGATCTGTTCCTATTGTGGTATGCTTTGTTTTCTGCTCAAGAATTCAGTCTCTTTAACGGGACGCTACGTTTGTGTCAACCAAGTACTTCTGTGAGTTAATTAATTCTTATCAGAACTATTGGCTTTTTGCCCAGAAAGGTATGGAGGTTTGCCAGAGGCTTCTGGCAAATTGATAACACTTTGTTGAATAAAGACTCTGTGTTTTTATGAAAAGAGCCTTAAACCTTGCTGTTCAGGCGTGAAATACAACACTCAGGTGTCTAATCTATTTGATCTTTTGATCCTTAAATATTTCTTTTCATTTCGTTTTTATTTTCACCAAGAACTGTGGGAACGATTATTTGTAGAAGCGCTTGTGTTTTGCTGTTTCTGTGATGATACAGGCTTATAAGTGAAGTAACCAACCAACCTTGAAGCTCGGAAGACTTGCTGATGAGGGACGTTGCAGGTCAACACTGCCCAACTCCTCAGGTACATCAGCCCAATCAGCTTGAGGACATTGAACGCAGGTAGACAAGGGGAAAAGAAGGCTCCCATCCTAGGAATGGGGACAACCAGAGCCCACTCATTAATGTATTAATTTGGGAAGTAGGCTATTAATGAACAAGCTTTTCCTCGCTTCACCCAGAAGCGTTTGGTTGTTGATGAACTTGGCCAACATGAAGTGATGAATTTGGCCATCACCCAGTGGTGGTATTCAGCCAGTTCCAACAGGTTCTGGAGAACCAGTAGCGATAATTATGACTGGTTTGGAGAACTGGCCAATCCCACCTCTGATTGGCCAAACTGGCAAATCCCACCTCTGATTGGCCGAACTGGCAAATCTCACCTCTGATTGGCCGACAGCATACCCACGCCCACTAAGCCACACCCACAGAACCGGTAGTAAAAAAAAATTGAATCCCACTACTGCCATCACTCTTGTGACCAGAGATTCACACCAAGATTAACACTAGACCAACCATGAAGTAAACAATGCACCAATCAAGGAACTACTAATGCAGACAAGCTAACACTATATAACCCTCAATAAATAATTTCCCTTTTTGGAATGCAGTTACCGGTCTGGGGTTCAAAGGCAATATGACTGTAAGTTCCTCAAAGATCAACAATCTTTAAGATAAACAAAATGAAGTTAATTAATTACCAGATCATCCCTTGATTGTAGACCAAATGCAGGACATTTTCTGCTATTTTGAATTCCCCATATTCTGGCTGCAAAGTAACAACAACAAGAAAAAGATTCAGTAAAAAAAAATCTGTTTTTTAAAGAGATAAATCTGGGGTGGTGTTTCTCGGCTCCCTTCGTCCCTTTTAAAAACTTATGCAGGAAGCAAGAGTTTCTGTTTGCATTATATTTATCCTTATTATAAATTCTGATGTCTTTGCTGCCACAACTGCTTCTCATGATTGTTTGAAGGGATTTAAATATTATTTTTCAACATAGTCTGACAAATAATTTTCTTTCTGCAGGCCCCCTGAGAGGGTCTTGGGGGATTTCAGGGGTTCTGTGTCCAGACTTTAAGAAATACTGTTTTAAGGCATTCTGTGCACGTGAGATCTGCTCTCGGGTTATTGATTCATGTGAAATCAATGGAACACTGCCCTCTACTGGATGAAAGTGTTATGCACCACTCACTGAAAGCAATGGACAAGGAAGATTTAGGAAGGGTCATAAATCCACGGAATATTTATTTATTTATTTATTTATTTATTTATTTATTTATTTATTTATTCATTCATTCAATTTATATACCGCCCTATT